>VWZN01000429.1:320165-340841 GCA_013396955.1 Regulus satrapa | reverse complement strand
CCCCTAGATTATCTTTTTTTTTTTTTTCTTTTCTTTTTTTTTTTTCCTTGTGTGCTCACCTTCCCCACTCTGCTGCGAGGCTTCACCTGTATCTGGGGCACAGGAAGCAGCAGAGCTCTCCCAGGGCTTTGGGAACAGGGAAATTACGGCGAAAAGCCGCGAGCGAAAATAGACGGAGCAGACAAAGGGGGGAAGAAAGCTTTGTTCTCCCCCATTTTCATGGATGGGGAACAGTGGCAGCAAATCCCATGGGCCAGGCAGAAAACGAGTGGCTGAACCCTACGTGGAACGACCATCTCGTTAAAAATATCTCTATTTTTTGGGGGGGGAGGTGGATCCAACATCTGGAATTTTACCCCAGCAGAGAGAGGGTTTGTTTTCACTCCCCCCCCTTCATACCTCACACCCCACCAACCTTCAGGGACACTAAAATATGTGAGAAAGTGCAAATCCTAAATTAGCTCAATATTCACATGCTCCTTAATTATTGATGAAACTCTTGGCTCCCAAGGGAAATTTTTTTTGCAGAGAGCTGGGGGTTCCCAGCAGAAGATTCCCTCAGTTCCCAGCTCTGCCCACCGCCCATCCTCCCTGATTCCACCAGGTTTTCTTCAGGGATTGCTACCTGGACCATTTATTTTCTAGGTAAATAAACCCCAGAGCTTTCCCATTGTACAAAAAATTTTGCAGAACCCACATCCCCCCTTCCTCCCCACTCCCAAATGCTAAATTTTTCAGTGTGGTGCTGAATATTGCTTTTACTACTTTTAAAATGTGGTTTTAAGGTTACAAAAATATATATTTTAGTGCCTTTAGGTTAAAAGGAACTAGGAAGAGTTTCCCTCTTACACCTTTAAATTTATAAAGATGGATTAAGACAAGAAAAAAAAATGTATTTGAGTGATTTAGAAGCAAATTTTCACTCGCTGAGAAATGGAGCTTCAATTTGTTTTACAATATTCCCACTTCTACCACCACAAACTTGTGTATTTATACCGCATTTCCCAGTCCCACGTCACTAAAAGTCTGTTGATCCCAGAAAAAAAAAAAAGGGTTTATCCCTGGATGGAACAGGTACAGAGACAAAAGCCTTGGTTACTGTCCCAAGTTCCCTCAGCTCTGATCCTTCCTGGGAGTTCCTGCCCAGGAATGAGAGGGAATTAGATGAAGGATGGCTTTGGATGCCCACTGTTCTCAACCAATATCCAATTATCCAATGGGATATCTGATAGGGTGAACTATTCCCAGATCTTTTTTTTTTTTTCCAGCCAGGAGTGATTTTGGGCAGGGTTTCCAATAGACTTTGTGTGGTTTTTCCCTCTCTTCTTGGAGCTCCCTTCCTTCGCTCAGCCTTGGCAGGTTCGGAGGTTTCGTGACGTCAGTTGTGCCTTTTGAAGGTGGATGCTGCAACAACTTTGGTCTCGTGTGTTTAAACAGGAGAAAATTGGTTAATTACGCTGATGAATGCAGCTAATTGTCCTTGCTGAGAGCTGAGGAGCTGCAGGCAGAGAGCACCAGGGCAGCTGAAAGAACTGCAACCATGGACACGATGCTGAGCTGTCCCCAAACACGTCACAGAGCCACGGAATGGCTTGGGCTGGAAAATCCCTCAGAGAACATCGAGTCCAACCCTTCCCCAGCACGGCCAAGGCCACCTCTGACCCATGTCCCCAAGTGCCACATCCACAGGGCTTTGAAATCCCTGCAGGGATGGGGATTCCTCCACTACCCTGGGCAGTTCCAGTGCCTGACCACCCTTTCCATGGAGAAATCCCTCCTGGTGTCCAACCTGAACCTCCCCTGGCCCAGCCTGAGGCCGTTCCCTCTCCTCCTGTCCCTGTTCCTGGGAGCAAAGCCTGACCCTGTCCCCTCCTGTCAGGAGTTGTGCAGAGCCAAAGGTCCCTCCTGAGCCTCCTTTTCTCCAGGCTGAGCCCTTTTCCAGCTCTCTCAGCCTCTCCTGGTGCTCCAGCCCCTTCCCCAGCTCCATTTCCTGCCCTGGACACCCCCCAGCCCCTTCAATTCACAGGAGTCACAAAGCAGCAGCACATCAATGGGCTCAAACCACGTAAACACAAGCACAGGTGATTCTGAAATCTATACTGGTGTCTTCCATTTATGCTTTAAAGAACCCTGGTTGTTACTCAGGGGCACCTGGGGATATGGGTCAGTGGTGGCCTCGGCTGTCCTGAGGGAATGGTTGGACTCAATGGTCTTAGAGGGCTTTTCCAACCTCAGTGACTCCATGATTCTGTAATTTACACTGGCTGTGTGGGAAGCATCAGAGCTGGAACCATCTTGGGAGGAAATCCAAGGAATTCTGCCTTTTCCACATGTCTGGGCTGTCACTCGGGGTGCTCCAGTGCCATCTCCCACCCCTGGCTCCAAGGAGAGCTCCACAGTCAAGCAGATCTCCAAAAGCCCATGAAGTTCACGCAGATTTGGGTGCAACAATGGTGCCAGGACTATTTTTTCCACGGTCTCTACTTCCCAGGGCAGTTTGGTGCCTGCAGGTGTTTACAGGCACAATTCAGCCTCCATTACTGCTGCTCTAACATTGCACTTGCCAATCACGTCCTTGGCCGTGGAGCCAGCAGCGAATTCCGAGCCTCAAAGCCAAGAACAGCCCTATATCCCTGCAAAGAATGGAACAGCTCAGGAGAAACCAGTGTTGGAATATTCCCAAGACAAAAAGGAAAGTTTCCTTCAGTCACAGCTGACCCAGGGTTACCAAAACTGAAAACATTTTAATATCTAATATATTTAATATTCCCCGTTCGGGAACGACGGCGGAGCGGGGAGTCTCATTTTCCTTGGTGTCCAGGTAATTTCACTGGGAGCCACCTCATTCTGTGAGTACAATGGGTGAATTTATAACAAAAGGCCTCGGAGTTTGAAAGTCTGATTTTCGCGGAAATGAAACCAAGTCGCTCCTTTGTGCTCACATTCTGCTAATTCCACCATCTGGGCACTGACGTAATTCTTTTTCTTGTGCTTTCTAAAAAAGGCCTTCTTGCCAAACCCAGAGTTGGGTTAAAACCGAACTCAAAACCCACTAGAAACAAACAAACAACAAAAAAAATATATATATATGTAATTTATTACTCTGAAACATGTTTCTCTTGTTCCAATCATCCGTTTCACTGGACAGTATCTGGTAAGAAGAGCTTTTCATTGAGTAATGCTGACCACAAACACAGAGCAGAACACTTAAATCAATTGCTTCTGTCAAATACAAGCAATTTATGATTTATGATTATTTATTTATTACGATTTTTCCCCTCCTACGACCACATGCAGAGCTTGGGGCACATTAAAATTCCACATCTACCCAGGATAAAAGTGCCATGTATTTACTGCAGAAATAGAGACTCTTCCACTGGTAGCTGATCCTTCCATCAGAGCCAGATTTAAGTCTTGGGTGTCCTGAATTAAGCAGGAACAACAGCACAAATTTAAAGGTTTATTCCTGGTTTTATTCTTCCTGTAACTGACACTGGAATGTGGCCAAGCACCCACAAGAATCAGCACACGTGAAAATTCACAGAGGGAACAAACGAGCCCAGCAGTATTTGGAGAAGGAAACCTTATTCCTTGACTAGCACCTTTTCAAACTGAAATCCCAGAGAAGCTGTAAAGTTTAACTGGCTTAAGAGTTAAAAAATAATAATTGGAAACTATCAGGCTTTTGGATTCTAATAACAAAAATTCCTACTTGTGGTGAACAAGAAATCAGGAGGGATGCTTCAGTTTAACATAAAACATTATTTTGCTGTCCTCTTATATCGTGATGATTTTTTTCACCTCAAGCACGGAGTTTCCTCCCAGTTTGACAACAACTGATGGTATTTGGTGGTATTTCATTTAAGGAAGCCAGGGACAAGCAGATTATGGTGAATACCAACTGTACAGCCTGAAAAGGAGATGCAACACGGGTTAAAACCCCTGGCATGTGAAATCCAGGGAAAGGCAGCTTCGTCTCCCATACAAGAAGTGAAACTTCATTTTGCTGCAGTGAATGAGCACGTCCTGAGGGCAGGGGGAAAAAGGTACTTTGGAAACCAAGAGATCTTAAAAAAGAAGGAGTTGAGCTGCAACCAAACCATCCATGTGGTCTGGTTGCTGCAGATGGAGCTTCCTCCTCTGCACAATAAAGGCAGCTTAAGGAAATTCTTTTCCCTATTAACATCTGCATCTTGACAATGTTCCTCAGACCGTGTTAAGCAACTCTGCTGAGCTGAGACAATATAAAAATGTACCCAGTTTCTTCAGCAGAGCAGCCAATGGGATGTTTTAGATTTACACTGATGAAACCCAGCCAGGCCTGGATGAAATGATGGATTTGGATTCTGGATCCTGCCAGGATAACTGGCTGGTGTTCAGGGTTGTGCTGTCAGTTTGCTGTGACCAAAGAAACATCAGAAGAGGACACCAGGAAGGTGAATCCTTCTTCCCATTCCACCACCACCAAACAAACCCATCTCATCTGACAGCTCTGAGTGACATTAAAATGCCAAAATTCACCCTGAATGTTTCAGCTCTCCCACAAAACTGCTCGTGGCAGTGCCCAGTTCCAGCATTCCTTATTTCCAGGCTTACAATAAGAAACAAGCTCTAGTTTGGTTATAAACCCAAATTGCAAGTTTTCAACGTGTGAATGGCAACAGCAATCTGACTGTGCTTTTAAAATCCACTGGTCTCCTAATTTCAGGAAAAAAAACCAACTCTTGCTCTGTCCAAGGCAGCTTTCTGGATTCCAGAGTACCAGTGAAGAGATCCTGAGTATTGCCTGGAAATCAAAGATTTAGGTATGGTTAATAAATGATAAGGTTAATACACATTTCCTTTAGCTTTGGTGCAAAGTTACAACTCTTTGACAATGGTTTGGAGGCACAGAGAGGTCTTTTTATTTTACCCTTTAGTGCTGACACTCAGGAGCAAACTTTCAATCAGAGTAAGCATTTTGAGAAGAAACAACATTCATTTTATATGTAAAAAGAGATGAATGTATAAAATTAGACACCACTTTGCAAAAAAATCAATGAAAAAACACAGACAGCTCTAAAAATCCCCTCCTGCTTCCAGAAACAGAGCTGGGCTCTCACAAGTGAAAACAATTTTAATAAAAAGGCAATACTAGGGTGATTTAAAAATTTTTTCCTGGATTGAGGAAAACAGTCAGTGTGAAGCAGCAGAAAGTCATTCCCTGCCTTTAACATCTTGATGTGTGAGTGCTCCATGTGGATCCCTTTTGAATGTGGCACTGAAGCTCTTGTAGGTCCATCACCATGTTTTCCTTTGGGAGAGCTGGATTTAGATCCAGTCTGAATTTAGATCCAGTTTCAGTTTAGATTCAGTCTGAGTTTAGATCCAGTCTGTCCCAGCAGGAGCTGGAGCAGTGTCCAAGCCTGGATTGGTACTGTGTTTACACAGAGCCTCCTCTAACACAGACTCACCCCTGAGCCTAAAAGGGTTAAATGTTCTTAAAGTGCTTCTTTTTCTTTCTGGGTGCTCCTTCCCCAGACTCCCCTGCCTCCTCTTTTTGCCTTTTGTGCTTCTTCTTGTGGTGTTTCTTCTGCTTTTCCTCCTGCTCCTCTGCGCTGAGTTCCTCCCCCTCAGACATTCCCACAGAAATTTCTCCACAGCCTGTATTTTCATCACAACTGATGTTTTCTCCTTCGTTCTCCTCTTTATGTTTCCTCTTTTTTTTCCTTTTGTGACTTTCATTTAGAGAATCATCCAGTTCTTTTCCATTCGAGACACCTGTATGAGGCTTTTTCCCTGGTTTCTCACAGTCCTCTGATCTCTCTGCCTCATCATCTCTCTTCTGCTTCTTCTTTTTCTTTTTGACTTTGGTTTCCAGCTCTTCTGAAGGCTCCACATCTTCGTCAGCTGCTGGGCTGGAAAGATCCACCTTTGTTTCTGTTTCCTTCTGGGATCCTTTCAGCTTTGCCATGCGCTTGGCGAAATATTCCTGGACAGTGAGAACACTCTTCACTGTACTGGAACCATCTCCAGGGTTGGAGAGCCCTTTGTTCTTCTCTTCCTGGGAGTCAGGATCAGCAATATCCTCCTGCAAGGGAACACAGAGGAGAAGGAGTGAGTCAGGAGTCATGGCTTTAAACACAACGTTGGTTTTTTTTGTTTGCAGAACAATAAGGAAAATACTGAAAAGCAACGTGGTGCTTCGAAAACCAACGGTGAAAGTAGAGACCTGGGGGGAAGTGAGGCAGCCCTTAATGTGAAAGATACCATAGATTTAGGGAAAAGAGGTGGAAGGAGGGAAGGTAGCAAGAAGACACAAACCAAGACAATTTTCAGTTGTTTTGGGTTCCTTAGTTTACCTACTCCGACCTAACTCATGTTCACCACTGTCATACTCAGTGCACTGCACTAACTTTACACAGCACATATCTCTGCAAGACAGAAACCAGCATGGAAAATTATCCACTACAATCCATTAGCCTACAGCACAAAGGAAATCCCATGCCTGGAGTAACTCTTCAGCAAAGAACTTGCGACCCGGGGAGAAATCCAGCACTGAGGCATCTCTTCTTCCATCTTATCTGATCTTTGGAAATGTTTGTTTCGGAGCTGCTCTGCTGTCAGGGTGTCCCAGATGTTGTTATTTAAACAGGCTCCATTTGATCACACGTTAGCAGATGGCACAAACAACATCACAGGTTACATCTTACAAGGTTTCTGCAGACATGAAGTAAAGAGCTGCTCATCTCCAGCTGCAGGTGAAGAGTCTCCTTTCTAGAAAGAAAATATCAAACTAAAAGCCAAGTATAGCTCTGGATGTTATGGATGGCATGAAGAGAATTGACTGAGAAAGCAACAAATGCCACAAGATGGAAATGTATAATTTGTTAAATTATCTGAGATTTACAAAAGAAACAAACCAGAAAGACAGCTGAAATTAAGGCTTGTTCACATACATACCAAAGCACTCAAAACAAAGCCTTTGTGGTACAGCCTTTTGCTTGGCAAAAGTCACAAATGACTCTTGGAAATGTTCCAGATTTTCACAGACTCACAGAATTATTCAGGTTGGAAAAGAGCTCCAACACCATTGAGGCCAAGTTGTGACTAACCCCACCTTGTCGCCCAGCCCAGAGCTCTGATTGCCACATCCAGTGACTCCCTGGACACCTCCAGGGATGGGGACTCCAAATCTCCCTGGGCAGCCCCTTCCAATGCCTGACCACCCTTTCCATGGAGAAATCCCTCCTGATGTCCAACCTGATCCTCCCCGGGCACAGCTTGAGGCCGTTCCCTCTCCTCCTGTCCCTGTCCCCTCCTGTCAGGAGCTGTGCAGAGCCAGAAGGTCCCTCCTGAGCCTCCTTTTCTCCAGGCTGAGCCCCTTTCCCAGCTCCCTCAGCTCAATAATTGTTTTTTTAAAGCCTTGTACACGCCACAGGGAACCAGGTACCCCTTTGGATGGGAAAAGCTGGGAAGGATGGTGTAGAATCCTCCCCAACATCTGCCCTACAACCCCTTCCTGAAGGAAAGGGGATCCACAAGGATTACAGGCAGAGATAATTCCCTGTTTTTCCATTCATAAATGCACGGATGGGTAAGAGCATCTGCTCTGCCCACACATCCTGAATCCTGCCTTCCCAAATCAGAGCAGTCAGATTTCACAGCCACTTTCACTGCCATAACCCGATGGTCGGGGAAGGCCAGCAGAGAGCTGGGAGATAAAACCCCACTTATCTCAACACTTTATAGTTATTGCATGATGCTGCAGATAAGGGGCCTGGCTCTCTTGAGGGCATCGTTAAACTTGCTGGCTGAAGTGGGGTTTATTAGGGTTTGTGAGTAAGGTTTTCCAGGTCTGGCTCCTTATGCGTCCATAACCTTTACTACCACGAGCAGGAATGCAAAAATTGGTGTCATTAGTGATGCATTACGAGTGGTGATTTCCTCATCCATCTGCTCTCGAGAGAGCTATTCCAATGGAACGAAAGTAGGGCTGCACTCGAGATTCCAGCAATGCTTGTGTGGGCACTTATCAAAATTAGGGACTTTTCTTGTAGGGATATGTTGTAGTGCTCCTGAAGGGTCATAAAGTAACTGAAACGAACTGACTTCTGGCAAAGAAGCCTGAAAAGGGACTTGGAACACAGGAGAAAACAGGATGCATCCACACAGGTTACATTCCAAAGGGGAGCTGCAGCAGAAGTTTAACAAGACAGAATTCCCAGAATAAATGGGTTGAGCTATGTTTGTATTAAACCTGTTTTTAATAAGACCTAACCCAACAAGCAGAGAATCCCATGTCATCGCAGAGAAACTGAGGTTGGAAAAGAGCTCCAACACCATCAAGTCCATCCTGTGACCATCCTTGTTGCCAAGCCCAAAGCACTGAGTGCCTTGTGAAGGCCTTCCTGGGACACCTCCAGAGATGGGGACTCCAAACCTCCCTGGGCAGCCCCTTCCAACGTTTAACAGCTCTTTCCATGGAGAAATCCCTCCTGATGTCCAACCTGAACCTCCCCTAGCCCAGCCTGAGGCCATTCCCTCTCCTCCTGTCCCTGTTCCCTGGAGCAGAGCCTGACCCTGTCCCCTCCTGTCAGGAGTTGTGCAGAGCCAGAAGGTAGAGCCTGTCCCTGTCCCCTCCTGTCAGGAGTTGTGCAGAGCCAGAAGGTCCCTCCTGAGCCTCCTTTTCTCCAGGCTGAGCCCGTTTCCCAGCTCCCTCAGCCCCTCCTGGTGCTCCAGCCCCTTTCCCAGCCTTGTTCCCTGCCCTGGACATGCTCCAGCCCCTCCAGGTTTCCCTTGCTGGGAAGTGTCCCCAGCACTGGAGGTGACTCGGTGGTGGCAGAGCCAGCACAGAGGGACAATCATTCCCTGACCCTGCTGGAGCCCAGGCAAACAGGGTCATTTTCCTTCCTCCACGGCAGGATTTTGACACCCTGGATTGCAAAAGGACAAACAGACTCCCAGGTTTTCAGCCGGAACCGTTTCCCTCCCAACCCCGATGTGTAAAACACACTCGGGCCCAGAACACCCATTACCCCCTGGCCAACCAGGAAAGGATTTTCTCATTGCCTTGGTGACTTCAGCTCCTGACAACTTAATTACTGTAATTGAAGGCAAATATTACCTGAACTCTACACATTTCTTTCTTTTCATGAAGTACATCAGGCATAGAAACAAATGTTCCTTTGGTTGAGCAGAGGAGTTTCAAAGGTATGCACGAGTTTAGAAAATAAGAACCTTGCTCAGAAACTCCTTTATTGATAAGAATTTTAATAACCACGGGCCACTGAGCACAGAACTAACAGGGCATGGAGACAAGCAAAGAGGTGCCAACCCTAGAAAACCTCTGGGTTTAGGAAAAGCTTATGTAAAACCATAAATCACCTGGAAGGGCTGTTATAAATGCCAAGGTATTCCTGCTTTTGTGGTGTACCTATCCCAGTAGCCACGGGAACACTGTTGAACTCTAACCAGGGATTTTCTCTAACTCCTCACAGTTTATGCAATTCCCCCCCTGCTTGACCCAACACAGAGAAAAATTTCAAAGAAAAGTAAGTAAGATATCCCTAAAAGTGGATTGTGCTGCTGCAGCTTCTGGAAGACCAGATAAAAGACAAGAAATATTCTTGTTCCAGAGAACTGATGATCCAGTAAAAGGGAAAGAGCACCTGTGCTCTAACTGGGGTAAACCTGAAGACTGGGCTTTGGAGAAGATGTTTGTCCATGCCATGAGTTCCAAAATCGCCCACATAATTGAGCTGAGGAGATGAAGTTTGAACGAGTTGGGAATGGGGAACTGGTAGGATGGACCCAAGCAAAAAAAAAAAAAGGACTGCTTGAAACATGGTGTTAAATGTGGAATGAGTAAGAGGAAACAATAGGAAAATTCAAGGAGAGGTTAGGAAGTGCACAGGAAGAGATGAAGGTCAATTACAGGCAGAAGTCCCCTGTAAATATCATCTGTTTATGTAATTAGTGAAATGTATGGAAAATAATCTAAAGGACATAAAGCACTCCATGTACCACCGTGTTTTTCTCTGCCTTTCTTTGCTTGCTGATTAAGTCATTAAGGGAGTACACTAAACTTGCAGAGGGAAATCCTGGTTCCCCTGAATCCTGCAGGATCAGGACTGCATCTCTAAGGCATCCCACTCTCAGAGCACCTTTCAGTTATTTAGTGAAAGGAAAAAAAACAGGGGGACATCAATTATCAAAGGAATTCACATGAATGAAAACAAGAGAATAAGAAAGAGAAGAAGCCCAGAGGGGGAAGGATTTAGATAACTCATTAAATCAAATGGGTTTGAAACTCAACCTGGTGTAGTGGAAGGTGTCCCTGCCCATGGTGGCGATGAGATGAGCTTTAAGGTCCCTTCAAACCCAAACCATTCTGGGTTTATTATGATTAATATTCAAAAGGAAGAGCTGTACCTGCACGTTACCCTGGGAGGAAAAGTGAGATAGAACCCGTGCACAAAGCAAAGGGTGCTGGCAACACACAGGAGCAACAGAAGCAGCCTGGATTAATTCAGACAAGTTTCCCTCCTCTTCAGAATGTATTTTCTTCTTAGCACTTAAAATCTTAAAATGGGGGAATAAAAGAATCTCCTATACCATCTCTATGTCTCCTACATATGAACTACTATTATTTAAGCCCAGTAATCACTCTCAGCTTTAAAATGCAGTCACCCCTGTTCTGCCTTTCTTATCAACTTTCTCGCTGAGAAACTGTAACAATAAGATTAAAATAATCCTGTTTTGTTCCTGCTGCTCCAGATCCTCACCGAGAGGTTGGTAGGACCCCCATGCAAGGCACAAAAACTTGACAGGCAAGAGCTGAGGGCATCCCTGTATCTTTCCATCCCAGGAATGGCTGCAGACAATTCCTGAAGAGTCACTCTGGAGCTTTGCACACATCAACAATGACAGAGTCTTGCTTTAAGGAGTTGACAACTTCAAGTTAAGTAGGAGCATTAACATTTGGATTGGGATCAAACAGGCGAGAGGGTGAACAAAGACCTGTAGCCTGATGAGTTTAAGCAGGATTAAAATAAATACATGCATAAATAAGGCCACATACCACCAGTTCTGCAGTCGATTCTGGCATCAGAACAGGTACCCAGGAGGCTCCAATGCTTTTAATTTACCTGATTAAAACTGGTTTATTGCAGACAGCATCTTGTGAAGAGCTGATGAGAACAAACTCCCAATACAGAAAGAGCTGATGCAAAGGGAAAACAGGACAATTTCCCTGGTGCTCATGAGGAAAAGGACGAGTAGAAGATGGAAATTATCCACAGGAAAGCTTTGCCAGTAGGAGAAATCTCTGTGAAACCTCAACAACCACTGGGAGTCTCAACCACTGAAAACAACTCAGACAACGACTGGGGAAGTGTTAGGGGGAGTTAATCCTTGCTTGGAATGGAAAATGTATGATCTGGATTCCAGAAGCATCTTTCAGTCCTATAATGCTTTAAAAACCTACACAGGGATACAATTTGACCTCCTGGTGATCACAGAATTGTTAAGGTTGGAAAAGCCCCCTCAGACCGAGTCCAAAGATTCCCCAGCACTGCCAAGGCTGTCACCAACCCGTGTCCCCGGGTGCCAGGTCCACAGCACTTTAAAATCCCTGCTGGGATGATGATTCTACCACTTCCATGGGCAGTCTGTTAAAATATGAATAAGGGCTTAATGAAAGAGATGGGAATGAGGGGCATTCAATGCAGACAAAAGAGGTAAAAATCCAGGTCACCTGCAACTTCTAGTTTTTGTTGTCCATGGTGGTAATCACCAGGACATGCCACATATCCATAGGAAGGATAATTTAATTTTACTACTATTTATCCTGAGTACCAACAGAACAATGAATCCACTGATGTGAAACGGAATGAAAATCCCGAGTGTCCAATACCTGGATGACGTGACACTTGTTAAAAGGACAAGTTCCAATGACTACAGAGAAGCACTTTCCTGTTGGACCCTGTTAAAATAAATCCTGTGCCAGAATATATTGAAACATCAGCTGCTGTCTTGCAGTTGATTTTAACTTCTACACTCCACATGAGCCATCAGCTTTCTCTAACCCAGCAAGGACAAGAAGAGAGGTTAGGAAGTAATTAATGGAAAGAGGACAAGGAAAAATGTTTTAAAATATATAATGTTTTTTCATGGAATTACGAAGAGCCATTTTTACTATACTTGTAACTACAAAAAAGCAGATGGTTTCTCTAGCAATAAAAATGCCAAGGAATTTTATTATAGTAAATCTATGCCTAAAATAATCCAGAGGTTATTAATAGAATCATTGACCTCTGGAGCAGAACTACTGTAAATGCTAGACCAGCTCCACTTTTTTTAGTGGAGTCATGGAAACCTCCAAAGACAGAGGTTTCACCATCCTTCGGGATATCCCTATTCTGATTACAGAGTCATGGAATGGTTTGGGTGGGAAGGACCTCAAAGTCCATCCAGTCCCACCCCCTGCCAAGGGCAGGGACACCTTGCACCATCCCAGGCTGCTCCAAGCCCCATCCAGCCTGGCCTTGGATACGGCCCCATATCCTAATGAGGAGGTTTTATTACCACATAACACCACCCATTTCACCCCACTGCAGCAATCTACACGTGTTTGATTTTCATTTACATTCTATTTGCTGATTCCATTTTTATTTCAGTTTTAAATTCCATGGTGATGAGCTTCTATTAAAACCACATTCAAATTCTCCCAGCCTGTCTCGTCCTTCTATTTTATATTTTTGTCAAAAGCTCATCCTGTACCTCAGCAAATGGCCAATTCCAGCATTTTTTTTCATTCATTCTTATAATTCACACAACAGAAAACCCCCACCTCTCTTGCTGAATACTCCTGGTATGGAAAATGCCATTTGTTTGTGATACAAACAATGAATTTCCAGGGGTGCGGGATGAGCTGGAGCCCAGCCTGATCCCATCAGTGAAACAGGAGCTGCACAATAAAGCTGTGACTCTCAGCCAGGTTTTGCCTCCAGCCTGCAAACACCAGCAGAACAGGAAACATCAGGGTTGCAAAAATGCAACGGATTAAATTTTGGCCAGGGACTTGATTGCAACGATAGTCCTGGGGATTCATTCCAGCTGTCCTGAGCAGATCCTGGTCAGGCCACAGCACCTGTACTTCCAAGGGCAGCTTGGAAATCCTGGCACTGTGTCCCACAGGGCATACACACACTTCCTCCTACTGTTCATACACTTTTCAGGAAAAAAAAAAACCCCAAATTTATTTCAGTTTTTGCACAACAAAGGCAGAGAGCAAAATCCAGGAGCTGAGGCTGAGGGGGAATACACACCATGGGATAATTCCCAAGAGGTGCAGGAGGCTGAAGGCACATAAGGAAAGAGTTAAAAAACTCAGCACATGGCAGAGAAAATCCTTCTCATATCTTGAGAGACACTTAGCTCTCCCTGTGACATCTCATTCCACTCCAGCCTCTCTGCTGAGGCCAGCACAACCTCTCTTCCTTCGCATTTTCCTGCAAATTACATCTGTGCCTTAGACTGGATATAAACAAAACTAAAGGAAGAGATTTCCCCTAGGATCTCTCTATTGGCACGATGCAGAGATCCAAACACAGTGACTTCATCTTCCCAAAAAGCACCTAAATCAATTCTAACTGTTCTGTTCTCACCTTGAATAACAGAGGAAGTACAGTCCAGCAAAGTGAGCACAGGACTGGGAAGGTCACGTTCCCCAAGTTCCCTTCCCAGCTGGTGGGAAACCCTGGAGAAGTTATTCCCTCCAGCTCTGGCACAGCTTATCAAAGCACAGAACATGTCTGGTCAACTGCATGAAACTCACAGCAGAGCTAAGAGCTTCATAAAGTGTTTGTAAGGAGCCTTGAGATCCTTTACAGAGGTATCCCAGATGAACAAGGATGGAAATAACTCTGGAATTCCACCTGGGGCTGTGGCACACAGAACACAGACCTGACCCAGGAGCACTTCTGTGACAGATCTGTGAAGAATCAAATCACCAGCAGTCTCAGATACCGTACTTTAGAGAAGTGGGCAGGAGAAAAAGCATGGAATGGTTTGGGTTGGAAGGGACCCTAAAGCTCATCCAGTGCTATCCTATCCCCTGCCATGGGCAGGCCCACCTTCCACTGTCCCAGGTTGCTCCAAGCCCCAATGTCCAGCCTGGCCCTGGGCACTTCCAGGGATCCATGGATAGCCACAGCTTCTCTGGGCACCCTGTGCCAGGGCCTCCTCACCCTCCCAGGGAACAATTCCTTCCCAATATCTCATCTATCCCTGCCCTCTGGCAGTGGGAGCCATTCCCTGTGTCCTGTCCCTCCGTCCCTTGTCCCCAGTCCCTCTCCAGCTCTCCTGGAGCCCCTTCAGGCTGTGGAAGGGGCTCTGAGCTCTCTATGCCTGGCTCTCCCAGGCTGGCTCCAGCCCTTGGAGCATCCAATCTCTAAATTTGCTCATGCAGCCCCACTCCTCCTGCTGTTGGCCCCAGGGCTGGAGGCAGCTCTGCAGGTGGGGTCTCACCTGAGCAGGGCAGAGGGGCAGAATCCCCCCTCTCCCCTGCTGCCCACACTGGGATCAGCCCAGGATGCAAATCAGTGCAGACTGGTTTGTTAAAAGTTGAATCCAGACTCTAAATGCCTAAAAAGTCTTCCAAAGTCCAGGACAGCCCTCCCTGTCCCCAGGACTGTGGGTATTGTTCCCGTGGCACAGCCATGCTCAGACACAGTCCAAGCTTTCTCCACATGTCCTGTCACTCCCTGGGCACTTTATATTATCCCTTTGGCATGTGTGTGGAACAGGCAACTGCTATGAAGGATTCAGGAGATCAAACCCTCGCTGATTCTCCAGTTCAGGATTTCTTCCTGTGCTCCACAGATACAGAAGAACCCCAAAAGAAGTACCAAGTGGGCTTGGCCAGCCAGATTGTGAATACAAGCAAAGGTATCAATGAGAGCTATGAAGGTTTTGGATGCTGAGGAAAAGAATGGAATAGAAACAATTGGAAGCACCCAGAGGAGAAAAAGGAGTTCTGGTAGCAATTCCAAGAGCAGCACAGTCACAGCATCGCAGAAGCTTTGGCTTCTGGCAGAGGAAACCGCACGTGCTTCAAAATCTAAAAACAGCACCTGCCTATGTCAAACTCCTCTTCTGGTTCCTTTCTAACAGTAAATAAAGAAAAGCAGATCTGTGTGTTCTAATAAAGTGCTTCCAGGAGCATTTGAAGCAGGTAATTTAAACCAAAGCTCTGCTCCTTTCTTCCTTCTCAAAAGGAAAATTGACACTTGAGCCTCTTCCCTTCCTCTGATCTGCAAGGGTGATTTGTGGGAGAGCTGATCCATGGATCCACACCAGTTCAGACCTCTGGGCAAGGGCACAGACATTTCCTGTTTTTCAGCACCAGCAGTGGCCCAGGAGCCCCTGAGAAATACCTTGTGTCACTTTGTTGTCACTTTTTAGTGTGCCTTCCCCAGGCTTGGTTCCTCTCCCCTAAGCAGGTGTGAGGGGGGACTCAGAGCACAGGGAAATGAATCAGAACTTCACAATTTGGGGCAGGACAGACCAGAAATACCACAAATACCAGCAGGGCCCTCCTGTATAGGCTAAAAGACAGATGCAGAGACAAACAGCAAGAATGAGAATCAAGTGTGAAATACAACAGCAGGGCTGTGCATGCACATTTTTTTCCTTTTCTCCCATCTATAAGGGTCTGAAGGAAAGAATTTGAGGAATGGGGTTTATTTTTTAAGGAATACCATTCATGAAGTATGCTTACAGTTTGTAAGGATCTTATCCTTCTTTTCAAGGATTCACACAGCACGGCCCAGTGCCTACAACTCAGCCAGGTATAACCTCTCTGCAGCCTTTTTTTCCATAAATTCTTCCATTTCTTCTTAATTTCTGCCTTTAGTTTCGGTGCTTCCTTAAACAACTCTTCTGACAATCAGCTCCTCAGATCAATTCCAGCTGGGACTCATCCTCCCCTCCAAAATCCAACCCAACTCTTCTCCTCTCAGCTTCAAAATGCTGCTCCAAGTGTTTCCCTACCCATCTTGCCCGTGTCCTACCTTACCCTCTCGCTATCTGAGATGTGTAACATCCTGCCCTTGTTCTGTCCATCATTTCCTTGCAAGCTCTCTGGGGAAGCAATTAGCCCACTTGTGAGCACTCTACAACATAATTAACAAATAATAACCACTGAGAAATGTAGGCCAAAAAAGCCAAGTTATCACAGCCCCATTTCTGCAGAGACTTGCATTGTTCCGTGCTCGCTTGCAGCTTCCAAGTTCCTGAAGGCACAGATTCCCCTCCAAGGCAGCACAAAAGCAAAGGTGAACGCTGTGTCTTAAAGAAGACATAAAATGTTCTGACTTTATTTGGATTTCCAGGCTTTGCTGCTTTTCCCCCCGCTCATTAACACGACCAGTTGTGAGTATTTACACAGAGAACACGACAGTAAATCTCAGAATTGGAGGTGAAAGGCTCGTAATTTGGTTCTAAATTAACTCTGGCAACGGGAGCACTGAAGGAAGGAAAGAGGATGACTGTAACCATGAGCAAGATGCAACACCAATATAATGACATCATTTAGGATGAAAAAACTACTGGAGGAGACAAGGACAGAACCTATTCTTGGTACAGCCAGCAGGGAATGGTAACAGTTATCAGGAAAAGCCTAAAAATTAGCTCTTATTTCAGCAGCAAATAAAGTATTTCCAATTCCTGAGGCTTCCTACTGTAAGACAGCTCTTCCAGGCTCCTGAACACATCCTAGGAAGTGCTGTGAGTCCTGGGTATCCCTTCAATACTGAATAATAAGGTGTCAAAGCAATTAGACAAAGGTTTCTAATAAGGCTGAAGAATAATTCTGCTGGGGAACCAAGGAAGTATAAAGGAGGATGAAAAAAGGGAAGAAAAGGATAAATGATCAGTTTGGAATGGTTATTAGGATGGAGAAAGATGACATTTGGAATGCACAGAGAAGGAAATTAGGGAGGAGAAAGTATGAGGTTAAATCTTCACATTTTACAGCCTTGAGTAGGTCAACAATGATGACCATACTCAGAAATTCTGGTTTTAGATCCACCCACCACTGATCCACCAAACTCAGGTGATGCCCACTGAGAAGAGGACAGTGAACAGCACATTTCAGCCACAAAGCAGCTGGAAAACCTGTAATGGAGCAGTTGGCACTAATTTATGGATAATCCCGGGAGCCTGAGAGTGCCAGAATGTCTCACCCAACCCTGCAGCCTGAGCAAGACAGAGCACGTCTGCTGTGACCTGGGACAAAGGATCTTCATGGTCACTTTCTGAAACCTGACATCCCTGGCACAACTTTGGCTCTGCCAACCTGCAGAACAACTCACCTGGTATAACCTTAGGTCATTTGAGGAGAGAACAGCTCAGATCAGCACGTACCATACAGACATTTCCCAGGCCTGCTTCACTGGCAAAGGAAATTTTAAATGTGCAAGAGGAGAGATCTTGTCCTTCAAAACTGATAAAAAGCCATGGCACGGCTGGAGCTCAATGATCTTTGAGGTCCCTTTCAACCCAAACCCTTCCGTGATTCTCTGATCCTATAACGTGGAGATGTTTTGTAGCCTCACAGTCAGGATCTTATCTCAGCTTTTCTGCTCATGGGCAATGCAGTCCTGATCTCCCAAGCACTAAAGGTGAAAACATTGGATTCATTATTGTTTCACATCCATATCTGTGGATGTGGAAGCCATTCCCTGTGTCCTGTCCCTCCATCTCTTGTCCCCAGTCCCTCTCCAGCTCTCCTGGAGCCCCTTTAGGCTCTGCCAGGGGCTCTGAGCTCTCCCTGGATCCTTCCCTTCTCCAGGTGAGCACCCCCAGCTCTCCCAGCCTGGCTCCAGAGAAGCTTTCTCTTTTTTTATTATTTTTTAATTTTATTTTAAAATTTTAATTGTTTTGGTGATGACTGCATCCCTGGTTTTCACCTGGTTGAGTCTTAAAGGCACACTTGCCTTTCTTTACACCAAGTATGAGCTTTATGGAACTCTATCAAGATTCATCAGCAATTCAAAAAAACCACAACGAGAAAATCCCCGTGCCTGCAACTCCAGCTGGATTTCCTAGGATTTTAATTTTACCATTAACACTTTGTGTTACACAGCAATGAAGAGCTCTATGGCTGCCCATCGAACCACACGAAAAGAAGAACCTGTGCCCTGAGGGACTTGCAGGTCACAGCTCTGAGTGGGTACAAAACAATACAAATAATTGCCAGGTAGGTGATCCTGCAGGCAGCGTGTGCATTCCAAGCCGGGATGTCTCCTGGCACGGGAGCTCTGGAAAAGGAGTGGGAATGGGATGATTATCACAGCTCAGCAGCAAACTGCTCTAGGAATAAGCAGCAAAATGAAGACTCAAGAGGAAATGTCAGATTAAAGGGAAGACCAATTTGTTCCCAACGTCTCGTTTGCTCCTAATGCTCTGCGGGTAAACAAAGGAAAACAGAGTCGTGGAATCAATGGAATCACAGAGGTTGGAAAAGCCCTCTGAGGTCACTGAGTCCAACCACACCCCAGTACTGCCCAGGCCACCATGGACCCATGTGCACAAGTGACACATCCACACAGCTTTTAAATCCCTGCAGGGACGGGAACTCCACCATCTCCCTGGGCAACCCTTTCCATGAAGAAATCCTTCCTCATCTCCAGTGTAAACCTCCCCTGGTGCAGCCTGAGGCCGTTTCCTCTGGTCCTCTCGTTTGTCACCTGGGAGAAGAACCTGACCCCACCTGGCTGCACCCTCCTGTCAGGGATTTACCAGCCCAACACAAAGCTGGCTGTCCCCAGCCCCCTCCCACTCCTCAGCCGTGGGAAGCTGTTCTGTTGAGAGGGAATTGCTGTTGGTTGTGGTCCCAAATCCATAATGGAAGGCTCAGAAGAGCTCACCAAGAAGCTCTAAGTGTCCTGAAGCAGAGAGAAAAACAGATGTCAAACAGCAAAGAAATTCTTGCTTGATGCTGAGCATTAAAACGGTGAAAAGGGAAATAAAGAATCACAGGAATGGTTTGGGTTGGAAGGGACCTTAGAGACCACAGGCAGGGACACCTCTCACTGTCCCAGGTTGCTCCAGGCCCTGTCCAACCTGACCTAGGACACTTCCAGGGATGGGGAGTGTCCCCTCATCCAGCAGACCTGAGTGGCCCCACATTGCAGGAACCCAGAAGCTTCAAGAGATGTTGCTTACCCCCAGTTACACTCTAAAACCCACCTTAAATCTGCTTGCTGATTTTGCTTTGCCTCCTTCCAGTTAATCCTCCCCTGCCCTTGGGTTTGCCCTCTGCTGATCCCTCCTGCTCCTAGCAGAGCTGGGTGGTCCCACCACCACCATGTCATCCCATCCCAAATCCCTGCAGTGACTGAGCAATGCCAGCTCAGGTTCATTCCCTCCATTACCCCACACTTAATGCCCTGAGAAAAGCAGGAGGGTGGAGCCAAGGAGTTCTCCAAGAAGTCATTCCAAGCACAGGTGGAGGTCACGGCTGCTCCCAGGTGGAAACTCCATTTTTCATTGAGAAGAGGATGGTTGTGGTAACTCTAAGCAAAGCAACTCCACTCCCTGTGGCTTTGGATATTGTGCCTGGATGACCCTGGATGTGATAAAGCTTCTAACATGTTCTGATAGAAGCTGTAACTGTGGAGTTTTTTAACACCTTTCCTCCATGTGGATTCTCTGATGTCAAATGATGCAGGTGAATCTAGCTGGGAAAACAGTTTGTCTTTCCTTTTCATGCAACCATTTATTTTCACAAAGAGTGGGAACTTCATATTTGTGAGGCTGCTGTCTGCCTGTGGATTATGCCCCTAATCAGGGAGAGAGGATGGAATAGACAAAAAAAAAAATCACAGAATCATGGAATCATTAAGGTTGGAAAACTCAATCCAGGACCACCACCATGTTCACCCATAAACCACATCCTCAAGTGCCACATCCACGTCTTCCAAACACTTTCAAGGACGGTGAGTATTCAAAAAATAAAAAATCATCTCTTCTTTAACTGACCTGGAAGTCAGGCTAAAAATGAAGCAGTCCTTTAAGCAGTTGAAATAAAACCAAAATAAATGCACTTGGGTAAAACAGAGCCTAATATGAAATGGTATAAAATTAGAAATTCAGGATGTATTTCAGCAGTTGATCCAGCCTGTTACTGGATGTTATTAATGCTTCTGCATGTCTAAAATACTGTATCTAAAAGTAGCTGGACAATTTAGAAAGCAGTATATCACACAGACAGAGGTTCAAAAGAAATCCCTGTACTGCTGATTGGTTCAAAACTTCCTCAAAATCAAGTGTGCCAGAACTATTTACCACTAATTCCAACTACCCTTAATCTGATTTCTCAGACATTATTCACCTCCTTCATGCAAACACCAGCTAAAAGGAGGTGTTGATTTAAGGTGGAAGCGAGGCTCAATGAGAAACAGGAAAAGAGAAACAACAGTACAAACGACCACTAAAGACCATTTAGAAAAATATTTTGTGCCGAAGCAGACAAGAAGCAGCCACAGACCCTCTTCCAGAGAGGAAATCACCTCTGGAAAAGTGGCAACAACATCCAGATGGAAGCGGTGAGAGCAAGCTGCCGATGGCAACCATTAACACGACTATTTTTGCAGCAATCAACACCTCCTGAAGAAAAAAAAAAAAAGA
>VWZN01000429.1:278749-312780 GCA_013396955.1 Regulus satrapa | reverse complement strand
AAAAAAAGAAGAAAAAAAGACAGACACCAGCCATTTCAGGGAGAATCTGTTTGGTAAAGTGGCTTTGAGGTGGTGTCTGAAGAAACAAAACTCAGAATGAACTTCCTAAAACTTTTTTTTTTTTTTTTTTCTTCCTTTTGGTCTCCTTTGGAAAAGTGAATTTCAATAGGCTGATTGGCAACTTGTTTGTTGATCAAAGCAAAAGTCTGAAACACATCTGAAACAGATTTTCTGAATAAAAAAAAAAGGTATTTCAAGCTCAATTCAGAAGAAACTAGGCTATTTGATTTTTTTTTTTCTTTAAAAGGAGATTTCCACCAACTAAAATGAGCCAAAAGTGACATATTTTAATAAATTCTGTCTTGAAGACATGCAGACTTACTACCTGGATATGATACTGAAATCATGGCTTGGAAATGTGACTTTCTATCCAAAGTTCATTAATTTGCTTGTATTACGCAGAAGAGGATTTACCTCAGTCTGGTAAAAAACATCTGGATCTTACAGTGATCAGAATCACAATTTGATGCTCAGAAATACTCTGGGGGGAGATGAGAGGAGGGTGGCATCTGCCTACCTCTGGGGAAAATTAAAATAAGAAAAAAAAAAAAGAAGGAAAAGGGGAAAAAAAATTTAAATCCTCAACTTTTCAAGCTGCTGCAACTTCACCTGGGGAAGCTTTCCTGGAAGATTTAGTACAAGGAGCAAAGGAAGTGTGTCAACATGATCTGCACCATCCAATGGATAAAACTGGCTTTGGAATTCACCTTCCCAGTGCCAAACTGCCGCTGCCGAGAGATTCAGAAATTGAAGTGATGTCAAGCAATTTCCCTTGGCTCCCAGTCATGCCAGAGACAGACACTCTGACGCCGAGGGAGGATGATGGGGAGATAGCAGGTCCCTCTCATTTTCACAAGAACTCCAGGGAACTGCTCCCGTATCTGGTGCAGAATTAATCAAGATAAGTTAATGTGTGATAACATGTATCTGAAGGGGAGAAAACCTGGACAGCTCCTGCCTCTCCAGGAGTGAATTGAATGGCTCTCCAAGAAACACAAAGCTGTCCTTTCCTGCCCTGGTCCACCCCAAAAGCAGAGCTCAGGCTGGAGAGCCAGAAAAAAAGGATGGCACAGGAATATGACACAAGTAGAGAAGCATCTCCTAACACTGACAAATCACTGATGCTTTTACACCCTGGCACAAGAAACTTTCACCTGACCCAAAAATACTCCTCCTGCTGCTACTCTTACAATACTCCAGGCTAATAACAACTAAATGGTTTGTGCATCCACAAAAATGGACATGTTGAGGTATTCTGGCGAGGTCTAAACTCTGTATGATTGCTACACTGCTGCCGTGCCATGTTTCATATTAAATGAAAATGCAGGAAACGATTGGGACACTCAAATTGTGGAGAAGGTGGGAAATCAAAAAGGTTTGGGTTGCAACCATGGAAACTGGAGTGTAAAGAGACCACTGAGCAAACACACACAGAAATGCTTTTTTCTCTGCAGCCTGAGAGCATCAAGCCAAGTGCTGCCTTCCAAATCACAGAAGCCCAGAATGAACTGGGCTAGAATGGACCTTGAAAACCACTCAGCTCCCCTCTGCCACGAGCAGGGACACCTCCCACTATTCCAGGCTGCTCCAAGCCCTGTCCAACCTGACCTAGAACACTTTCAGGGACGGGGAAGCCACAGCTTCTCTGGGCACCCTGTGTCAGGGCTTCCCTACCCTCACAGGGAACAATTCCTTCCCAACATCCCGTCTATCCCTGTTCTCTGGTAGTGGAAAGCCATTCCCTGTGTCCTGCCCCTCCATGCCATTGTCCAGATTCTCTCTCCATCTTTCCTGTAGCCTCCCTTCAGGTACTAGAAGGGGCAATTAGGAGAAGCCTTTTCTTCTCCTGAACAAGCCCAATTCCCTCACAGCAGAGCTGCTCCATCCCTCTGATCATCCTGGAGCCTCCTCTGGGCTCTCTGCAGCAGCTCCAGGTCCTTCCTGTGCTGGCCCCAGCTCTGCAGGTGGGGGGGGGTCTCACCTGAGAGGGGCAGAATCCCTCTCGTACCTGTGCACCTTTATCCATCCCAAACGAGGCAGACTCCGGAAGCCTCCAGGCCACACGACCACGTGGAGTGCACCAGGAATCACACACAGGCAATTCCAGCCTGATGGAAGGATAAGCAACCAAAATCTGTGTGCACGGAGCACTCTGAAGTGTTCACAGGGAATTCCCAATGAGTGCCATCAATCGGATCTGATTAATAAAACACGGCAGCAGCGAGGCAGGAGCTGTGAATTTGTGCTCCCAAGCACCAGGCTTGTGTGCATTACACACAAGGACATCATTTATACTCAGGTAGCCGAAGGCCTCTGAAAGTATCACCTGGTATTTTTACAGGCAACGCTGTCTGGAAAGCTCTTGTGCTCCATTTTCCCACTTGCATTGTTCACAAGGTGACATCCATCAGCAGCATCCCAGATGGATGGCATGAATTAATAGAGCAACTCCAGAGGCTGAGTTCCCAGCCAGGTATTTATATCCCTTTCCTTGTGAGTGAGCTGACTCTACCTCGCTAAGAAACTGGAACCCCTCCCAAAAAAGGCAGAAGTGTCAATACATCAAAAAAATTGAATCCCATAAGGGAAAAAAGAATTCCAAATTTGTCTGGTTTGTTTGTAGACACGTCAGATATGGAACAGCCTTCTAAATGGAAGGTGATATGACCAGCATATTTCCCTGAGGTGTAATTTGCCTCTCTAATAAAACAGTAACTTCCCACTGTGCTCTCACAAATAATATTACCTGAAATAATGCTTATTCCTTTAATCCAGGAATATGTGGAAGGATGAGAAAAGCATTCCCATGCATGACAAAGGAACAGCAAAGCAGCAGGGCTGGAATCAGAAACTGTCTTTTCTTTAGTACTTCAGTTATCTCACCAGAGACTGGTAGTGAAAACACAAAGTTTTTCAGCTTCAGACGTGTGAATTTGGCCTCAAAAATCAACAATTTGAAGCAATAAAAAAACAGAGAGAGATGAGATCTCAGCCTTCTCAATCTGCCAACCTTCAGAAAATATTTATATTGCCTTGTGGGGCAGCTGCACCCAAATTCCATATTTTGATTTGTTCTTCAGCATCTAACAAACTATCCTCTACAAGTACCTGATACCATCTCCAGACCAGAAAGGGTGAAGATACAACTGTAGCAAAGCAACACAGAAAGAATACTCCCAAATTCCCAGCAAGAAAATTCCCAGTCCTGTCTTCTAAACAGCATTTGAATTGCATGTAGTAAATAAAGACCAAGGGCACACCCTAAATGAAAAAACCCAAAAAACTCAATAGATGTTCATGAAGTGTCATTTCCAGAGAAATGAACACTACATAATTATGGAATTAACAATTATGATTGTCTAAAAAATCTCATTGTAGGGTTGGAGCAAGTCAAGTTACATGACCAAGCTATGATCAAGCTCAGGTTCAGCATTTCTTGGGGGGGAGGGTGTTTGGTGGGTTTTTTTGTTTTTTTTTTTTTTTTTACACAAATTGGTATTTGAATGAAGTTCAATATAATATGCAGAGAAGTGACATGATAGAGAGAAGAAAAAGGATGAAATGAACCTTAAACTCCTGACTGTACAAGAATGGGCATTATATAAAAGCCTCTGGGAGAGGCCTGATCCACTCAAACAACTCCAGCACAGGCAGCCCAAAATCTCTCTGGGAGAGCATGCAATTCCAGACTGATGGAAGTACGAGCACTGAAATCCTCACAGAGGCTTAAATGTTCCTTGCATAATATCCCCATGTGTCTTATGAAAGGAAAATGCCCCCAAATTTTGAAGGATTTTATTAACTGGTGTCCAAGGCCCATGTGATGCGGCCCTGAACAACCCGGGATGGTGGAAGGTGTCCCTGCCCATGGCAGGGGGTGGAACTGGATGAACTTAAGGTCCCTTCCAACCCAAACCTGCCTGTGATTCCACGATTTTATGTTAAAGCAATAATGGCTTTTTCCATGTAACTATTTAATTGTTTGCCTTACAAACGGATTCTTTTCATCATACGCTCCTTTAACAACTTTCTGAAGGAAATAACATTTTTCTTCTGGTTCCAAAGTGGACAAACCCCAAGTTTTCCTTCAGACAGAGCCACAGCTATTCCTCCAGGAGCTGATACTCCCTCTGCCCCAGCCAGGCAGCGCTGAAATCAATATTGCAGGGCTTGCAAAACAGAAAGTCCCTTCCCACTCAGACGGTTCAAACCTGTCTGCAGCCTGTTGGACTCCTTGGAGCCACTGGATGCTCCAATAGTTTTGGCAATGCAAGTTCCCATTTTCACCTGGGTCAGCCAGAACAAGATCAGACCACATTCCTGGTGGCCAGCAGGTGATCTGTGCTTGTGTAAGCTCAGGCACAAAGGCACAAGTTTATCTCCGTGTCTGAACGCAGCCAGCTCGCTCTGCAGAGCCACCTGCAGTGAAAAGAGCAGCTCAAGAATGGATCCTAAAAAAAACAGCAGCCTGCTGAGACAAGGTCTGTATGGCTGTAAGAT
This sequence comes from Regulus satrapa, assembly GCA_013396955.1. Taxonomy (NCBI): domain Eukaryota; kingdom Metazoa; phylum Chordata; class Aves; order Passeriformes; family Regulidae; genus Regulus; species Regulus satrapa. The sequence continues at coordinate 308,220 of VWZN01000429.1, read as the reverse complement.
CCTGGCAATGGAATTCATCCACCCTGGCTGCAGAGCCAAGAAAACCACTTGTACCTTCAAAGAGCTCAATGGTTTGTTCACACATCGCCAGGTGAAAAAGGAGAGTAAGCTATTCCTTCTCATTTAATGAGAAAGGATTAAAAATGTATTAAAATTTAAAAGTGTTCAAGAATGATTTTAGCAAGAATTAAGGGGAGCATTCCAATTTCTTGGAGTTGATCTGCCTTTCAACCAGAGAACAGCTGCCCGGAAGGTATCAACCCTAATAATGTGGCTAGAAAGTTAACCAGTAACAGAATCCCAGAAATTGGATAGACTTGGAATTACTGAAGTAATTCTAAAATGATCCAGGTCCAGCCCCATTCCATGGGCAGGGACATATTCCACTATCCCAGGTTGTTCCAAGCCCTATCCAACCTTGAACACTGCCAGGGATGGGGCAGCCACAGCTCCTCTGTGCCAGGGCCTCACCACCCTCTGAGTGACATTATTAGGTAATCCTGAATAAGATAATAATGTTAGAATAAGATGTAGCAAATCCTTTAAATGCTTTGGAATGTGCCTTTTTGCTTCTGTACCTGAAAGATGACTGAACAGCTGGGTCCCTCACAGCTGGCTATAGGGCAGAGCTACTGTATAGAGCAAGGGCCCATCATAATTTCTTTTTTTTTTTAAAGGCAAAGATACTTTGGTTCCAGTTAAAGCCAGAACGACCGCCTTTGTAACCAATTAATTTGTAACCAATCAATTTAGCAAGGCTTTTCTTGGTTTAGAAGCCACAGTCTCCTGTTACAAGCTCTGAATCCCCCTCACATCTCTACCCTCTCAAATGCTGCTCAGGACAGCCCTGGGCAGCCCCAGGGGATTAATCCAGCATCCCTCAGTTTCCCTGGTGGAGGGAACTAGCAAGTGTATTCCAGGGCTATTAAAGAGTTAGTTAGGTAGTGCTTTGTGCATCGCAGCTTCACTGTTTCAGCAAGTCTCCGGTGACACCTAATTAACAAATCTCTGATGAGCTGTTTCTTAGAGAGCTCAGCACAGTGCTCCACGAAAATCTCCTTTATCATTGCAGCCACCAAGCTCCAGTGTCCTGCTGCCCCTCTGCCCCTCGGTGAGGGGATATCCCTGATTCTCTTGGTTGGCTCCAAGCTGTCAATCCTGCCCCCTTCTCAATAAAAGTTTATTTACTAAACTTGGGAGCATTTCGTACAAAGCAAAAAACAGGCAGCTACATCAAAGCCTCCCTATTATCACTCCCTAGTGAACTGTGAAAATATAAATTCAAAGCTGACAAGCTAGTTAGACTTTTAACTAAAATCTGAGGGCAATTAACTTTAACCATGCCACTCTGCTACTGTACTCCTGGCACCAACTTTGAGAAGTGGCCCAAATTCCTCTGAGGAACAGAAAGACCATTTATCTCCTCTATTTATTCAGGGCAAACCTCCTCCTTCGTGTCAAGCTGGGAATGCAGTGTTGCTGAGTGTGACTGGCAGTGATAAAGGAGATGGTATGATTTTCAAATGAGCAGCATGTCCTGCTTTCCCAAATATTGGAGAAAAGTGAATAATATTCCCTCCTAAATAAGAGCAAGGTACCGATTCAGAGCTGCACACTGGGGAAAAGGTGCCTATAAAATCCTGGACATGTAAAGCTCCTGCCTCAAGAAGGATTTCTGCTTGTATCTCCTACAGAAAGGTATTTTTATTTGCAGAACTTGGGAAAGGAAAGCATTCAGAAGTGACAGAAAGATCATTTATCTAAGGGTAAGTTAGGAAGCGGCATTAATCTACAGAATAATTTCTTTACATGTGGTCCCTTCCAACGTTCCTGAGGTCCTGGAAATGTTCTGGGATTGGACTCTTTCAGCAGCACCGAAAATATGAGTCCCTGGCCATGGCAGGGGGCTGGAACCCTTTTTAAAGTCTCTTCCAACCCAAACCATTCTGTAATTCTGTTCCATCAAAAATGACTGAAAATGTCACAATCATATTGCCTTGCTAAGTATCTATATGGAAAGGAAAATAATATAAAGCTTTTGTATATACTTGCAATATATGATTATAAACAAAGAGCTTTGTACCTGAAGCTCAAACCAAATATTTAATATCTAGTGGAAGCTTTACATCTGGAGTCTGAAATCTTCATATCCACTGGGGAGAGGTGACCCTCAAATGCATACAGCTCACACCTTAAGCAGGTTACATGGCCCTTCACTGCGGCTTTTCTCTTCCCCTGCTTCTTAGATGTTACATCACTATATTTAACCTCTCAGCTGGGATTAATCTCCCTCTCCTTTAGGCATTTAGCTTAACTCTGAAACAATTGGAGAATATTGCCTCGAATCTATCAGGATCAGCAGATCTCCACAGCAACAAGATATTCTGAAGGACAAAACAAGAAGCCAAGTGGGTGACTCCTACATGGCACCCTGAGGGTGATTTTGTGTCAGGGCCCTTGAAGTGGTGTCAAACCCTACAGCTCACCCCTTAGGTGCAGACTCCTCTATTCTTTCAAGGACTTCAGACCCAGCAAAACAGAGAATCCTCCCACCAGCCTGACAATCCAGGTTCGAGAAAAATTGGTCACTAATTAGGACAAAGGAGTTTTGCAGCTTTCGGTCCAAAACTTTTAACCATAAAAACTTCTTGGAAAATTAGGTATGAAAAGTGCTTTACAGATGCCACGGCAAAATTCTAATCTCTTGTTGCCTGACGTGAACTTGAGATAACTCTTCCTATTTCCCAAGCTTCCTCTGAGAGTGTGAGGAGTTCCCATCTCTTCAGCCACTCTGAGAAGGCGAAGGGCATTTTGTTATGCATGACACAGGAAATAAAGGAGTTTCAAGACTCAATATCCTGTGATGGAAGAGGCTGCAAAGCTTTTAGGTCTGTGGAGGTACAGAATTTTGGAGCAGCAAGACCCCAAAAAACCCCACTGTGGGTTAAAGCAGAGGGGGCAGCATCTCCTCTACCCTGGAAGAGTCCCAGAAAGCAAGAGCAAGCCTGGACTGGGCAGGGAGCCCTTTATTGTTATCAGTGTGGGGTTTTTTGTTGGTTTTTTTTTGTACGGCCAGTTGCCAGGAGTGACAAAGCTCTGTTTTCCAGGAGCGGGTGCCCAGGATCGGGAGCCCCGGGCCGGCGGCGCTGCGGAGCGAGGGCTCTGCCGCGGGGCGTCTCCAAGAGACGCCCATTTCCCTACGACAAGGCCGGAAAAAGGAACGGGCCACGCTCCCTGCCTTTGGACCTGATCCACCGCAGTTGCTACACACAGCATTCCTTTGCCCTTCGGTAACTGGCAAACACCGGGATTATTGAAAAAAGGGGGAAAAGAAAAAGGAAAAAAAAAAAACCACCCCTTGAGCGTGCGGTGCTCCAAGTGGGAAAGCCTGGGCAGAGGGGGCTGGAATGAGAGGAGGGGAGGAAATCAGCAGCACAGGGGATACGTGAAGTGCTGGCTGTCAAAACAAGGGCTGCTGCTCCACTTGACCGCTTCACAAACGCTCCTGCAGGTGAGATTTTCCTGCACTTCTTGCCTGACCACAGATATCCAGGGTTACACACCCCCACCCTGAGCCGTGCCCTCAGGGGATGCTCTGGAGCACAGCACTCCTCTCCCATCCAGATTTCGTGTAAACAGCCCTGTTGTTGCAGGGACTTCAGGAAAGCTGGAGACAGTCACGCTCCAGGACTCTCTGGAAGTTTAATTAAGTTGCAGTGTCTTAAAACCACAATGTGGCTGTAAAGTTCAAAAGGTAAAGAGGGAAGCTCATACAGAACACTTCCATCTGCTTTTCTGGAAAGAACCAGTGGGAGATACCCGGGTGATACAATCTGCACTTCAAAATTCTCAATAATCATCTCGGTATTCCAATTCACTCCACGGATAACCACACGCAACCCAAATTAGGTTGATACCACTTGCTTGAGATATGTGAATCATGCCTGGGTTTAGTGGTTGGGAAATTGGGATGCAGATGTGGCCCAAGGCTGCAGAGCAGGTGGTGAAAGGGAACCAGAGAGCCCCGACTAAAGCCTGGCTGTGCCTCACCTGAGCCACATTCCTGGGATCCACTACAGACAAATCCCATCCTCAAAATCCAGAGGGGCTGGGAGAGAGGAGTTCAAAAGCAATGATTAATAGGAGGCTTAGCAAGGCAGAAGTTAAAATAGGGACATTGTGCCTTCTCAGTGTGCAAGTTCCAACAAAAAAACTTCCTCTTCCAGCCGCTTGCTGACGTGTAAGATTACCCAATTTTCTCTCATCACCTCAAAGCTTGGCCCAGCATTCTCACTGCTCCTAAGATGAAATGTAAATGAATGCTTAAGCTCCCAGCATCAGCATAGACACCAATATTAAAATTGGCTGAATTCAGGTCACTTTGGCCGAGGCTGAATGGCTCCTCACAGAACATTCGCTCTTTAACAGGAGTTTTTAAAACGTTTTTAGGGGGCGGCAATTTGAGAGCTGGGTAACTCCACAGTCCCGTGTTTTGTAATATCACTGCCCCAGACTGGAGCTGAGCAGCACCAGGAGTTTGCTATCATTTATATAATTTATATATTATGGTGGTCTTCATGGAACAAGTGGGGTTTTGAACTGGTGCTATCAATGCACAGGCTGAGTCCTTAGAAAAGGGAGACATTTAGAAAACTTAATCATCCACTGGGCTAAATGAGGTGTTTACAAACTGATTAAAGAGCTGATAGTGGGATGAGCCGAGCCAGGCAAGTCAATAAAGACCTGAAGCCCTAAAATAATATGGGAATTGTTGGAGGAAACAGCTTTTGCTTGGATGTGACAGCAGGGACATGGAGAGTCAGTCGCCCCCAAAATGCAAAAAGACAGAAAATTTGGGATGTTGTATTTGACATATTTCATATCAAATATGGTATATTAGTAGTTGGAGAGAAATTCCACATCCACTGATACCCAGAGGACTTTACAAATATTTCACTAAACCTGAGGACTTTTCCAGGCACTTGGAGTGCTTGGTGCTTTTTCAATATTTTTAATATTTTAAGCAGTAGATGAGATTTGGAGAGAACCAACAAAAACCTTCTGCTTATTTACTTGAACTGTTTCTCTTTTTCTCCATGAAATATAAACCCCATATCCATATTATGAGGCATCAAAGAATAAATATATAAATAAAAGGTTTCCTGAAACATTAAAATTCCTTGATTTTTTTCCCTAATCTAAGATTTTTTTTACTCCATTATGAGATATAGTGGTTTAATGAATAATAAAAAAGCACCTTCAAGATTGCACTTGACCACAGCAAGATGTTTGTAGCAATTACTATTTTTCTGCCTGCAAATATTCATTGCAAAACACACAAGCTGACAATTTGAAATTAAAATACATTTTTTACAAATTTTAGGAAAAATAAATTGTATTTTCTGTGAACTAGAAAAACATTTCCTAATTAGCATTAGCCTTTGACTACCTTGTACTACAGAAAACTTTCTTCTGCTCCCAAGCTTAGATATTTCTTTGTAAAAAAGTATTGAGAATAAATAATTTTCTTTCAAGTATTGAAGCACTGAGTGACATTTAAATTCTTCAATATTCTGGAAAACAGGATTGTAGGGCATGAAATATTTTTGATCTTCCCTTCATTTGTTAAAAAACATCCTGTACCACACAGGTGACACAGGATCAGAGTTACCCTGAGCTGGGTTGGATTCTGCTGTCAAAAACACTTCCTGGCACTTGGAAAAAGTCTGCTCCTGGTGAAACAGAACAGGTTTAAAATAAATCCCAGTAAATAAAAGAATTAAAAATTGAATGCTGTGGACAGCCACACTTCTTACCCTCTGTCCACTCTACTGTCCATGGTGAAATGATCCTTGATCCTGATTTTTTGTGGGAACTAAAAGTTTATCCAACATACGATGGTTTTTAACTCCAGCTAACTCCAAGTGGCCACCAAACCACCCTGGGAATTCTGGATCCTGAGGGACTCCAGAACTTCCCACCAGAATCACGGAGGCAGAACTTCTGGAGGTCCATCCCAGGCTACAAGCAAAACTTTCTAAGGAATTAATGATCACAGACCTGCTCCAAAGCCAGACCAACCTCCAGCCTCTCCTCCCCACTGGGTTTGTAGCTCTGAGTGTGCAAATCCAAACACCTGAGGGCACAAACAACTGTCCCTGAGGAGAGAAGGGACAAGCTGCACACCACAGATGGATTCACATCCCTTAATCCAGTGCAGGGAAGAATTCAGAGCCTGCTGCGTGCATGGAAATTTTGGGATTTGCTCAGCAGAGTATCCAAACTCTGTCCGACTCGGTGAAACTCTTGAGATCCCGTTGGCTGCCTTTTCTGTGGCTGATTTCAGTCATTATCATGAAATGGGTTGGGTGGCAAAGGACCTTAAACCATCCAGTTCCACACCTTCCACCATCCCAGGCTGCTCCAAGCCCTGTCCAGCCTGGCCTTGGACACTTCCAGAGATTCTGGAGCAGCCACAGCTGCTCTGGGCACCCTGTGCCAGGGCCTCCCCATCCTCACAGCCAGGAATTCCTGCCCAGTATCCCACCCAGCCCTTCCCTCTGGCAGTTTGAAGCCATTCCCTGTGTCCTGTCCCTCCATCCCTTGTCCCCCGTCCCTCTCCAGCTCTCCTGGAGCCCCTTCAGGCTCTGCCCGGGGCTCTGAGCTCTCCCTGGATCCTTCCCTTCTCCAGGTGAGCCCCCCCAGCTCTCCCAGCCTGGCTCCAGAGCAGAGGGGCTCCAGCCCTGGCAGCATCTTTGTGATTCTACCATTCTAACAGGTCTACAAGTCCCTGCTCTCTCCTCTTCAACAAATCAAAACAGGACAATATTCATCCGTAACTCCAAATGCGAGACCTTTCCCACAGAGTATTCCATGAGGGAGAACAGCAAGTGCTCATCACCAGGGTCCTGACATGAGACAAATCTTTTAAAGCTGATGCTGAAACCACCTGAGCACGGAACGCACCAACTGTCCCCCTGCAGGATTTGTCTTCCCCACCATCCTCTTCCTCTTTCCTTAGCTGAGGGATACACACGATCATTAACAGATGGTCAAATTAATGACATTAATCATCACTTTTGTCACATTTGTTCCTCTCTCTATGGCAATGCCATAATTGTTCAAAGGAAACACGCTGGGATTGATGGTGGTTTGCAGAGGGAGGCTGCAGATGGAGTGAAAAACAGACACTGCATTTCTTAACCTTGTCTTAACCTCGGGGAAAACTCAAATAAGCCCAAACTAAATTCAAATGGCCACGTTAGCAAACATGCCAAGGAGCTGGAGGGAGCTCAGAGAGAGGAGGAACCAGTTTGGACACTGGTGGGGAACTTCACCACCAAGTCCCTCTCCAGCCCCAGATATTCCTCCTGACTGGAGAGTTAAAAGAGCAAATATTCACAGCTGAAGAAAGAATGATCCAGGAGAAAAGCTGAAATACTGAACTGGAAGTGGAAAATCTTGTTTCTTTAGATTTTAAGCACTTTCTCAGGCTGAATAATTTTTTTTGCTCCAGCTTCTGGTTTGTTTAACCCATCTGAATCAACCAGGAGTTTCATAACCAGTTTGATGAGCCAAAAATCAGAAGACACCCTTGGACAAAGGTTAGACACCCTTTACTGACACTAAGTCAGCAAAAATGAGATTGCTGTGAACACCCAGTCCTTGCAGGCTGCTTGAGGAGATCAAGCTGCCACCTTGGAGGTAATAAAATGTATCCTAATCCCTGATTTCTGAGACAGACCAAGCTGCTGCTTCCCTCTCATTCCCACAGCAGCATTATCCCTACAAGTTGTCAGCCCAAATCTCAGTCCTCCAGATGCAGGAATAAGCAAATTCCTGCCCCGAGGAAAGCAGGGCAAGGAGGGAGACCAACTCATCATCAAGAACTTGCCCACCTGGCTTAAAAATCAACAGGAAGCCACCTGCTTAGTTCACACTTCCATATACAAATCCTGTTGTGATAGGATCAAAAAAAAGGTACTTTTCCTTGTTTTGGACTGCTGCACTGCAATTTTTTCTAAGTTTTTTTTTTTTTTTTTAAGGAAAGCTCTTTGATCAGACAAATATTTGTAAAAGGAAAAACAAAACAAGGCTGGTCTATAAAGCTCAAGCCCATGGCAAGGGCTGCTTGGAAGGAAGGGATTACACAGGAAAAAAATAAGGCGAGGTTTATTCCAAGAAGCCAAACCTGTATTCTTAGGTACTGGTGTGTTACTTACTCATATAATACACAGTTAAAAAAGAAAAAAAAAATAGACAATTGCAAGAAAAAAAAAAGCACAGTTAGGATTTGTTCTGAGCACCCAGTTAAGCAGTTATGCCAAACATTGTTTTGTGGTACTTTACACGATTCCACTGCTTTAACCCTACTTATCCAATGGATAAATGTGTTTCTAGATCACATTTTAATGCTATTTAATGTGTTTCTAGATCACATTTTAATGCAATTTAATTTAGAGCTGAATTTCCTTCCTCCCCTTTTATTTTTTTTTTCTTCCCCTCTTTTTTTTGGTCTAAATCTCAGTGAAGAATCCCACTGGAGAACCACTTTTGCAGGACAAGGTGTTATAAAATATACAGATGACAAGGTCCAGCACAGAAATGCCAAAAGCCAATAGGAAATCAGGTCAGTTAAAGCCTTTTACCAACACAGACCTGCCTCTTACACCATAGATTTTCCCCAATTATTTCATCAGACCCATTTATGGATCTATTTTTTGTCCATGCAGTGCCTGGGAACTGGATCTGACCAACTGAGCAGCCTCAGGATATTTAAATGACAAAAGCAACTGAGCCATCCTGATTTCAGACCCACTCAATCTCAACACAAAGCCATGTCAATGATTTCCTTTTTGAGAGGGGGAGAAAATTCTTGAGGGTTCTTTTTTCCTTCCAATTCTGAAGCCAGAAGAACTCCAGTCGTGACAAAGTTCTGATTGGCCTTTTCCTCTTACAAACTTCCACAGCCTAAAAGCTCCCACGATGCAAAAAAAAAAANATATATGCCTTGATGAAAAAAAAAAAAAAAAAGAAAAAAAAAGAGCACAGGCAGCAAAAATCCACCACCAAAAAACGCAGCACAGCTTTCACACCAAGTGTAGTTAAAAAATGACTAAGTTTTCTTGATATATGAATTTGTGGGTAAACCATTTATCAATGACCTGTTTACCTGTGCAGCAGAGTCCCTCAAGCCGAGGGCCATGTCATTCCCCTTTGACTGATTAATTAGCCAATCAAGGGATATTTTTCACTGTGAGGCAGGATGGGTTATTCCAGCTAATGCCTGGTCTCTAATGGCAACACATTAAAGCCAACTCGGCTCTTTAAGCCTTTGGAAGTGACCAAGAGGGAAGGAGAGAAGATAAATCAAAAAGAGCTGCCCCCAGTTTTGTTTCTGTTCCTTAACAACCCCCCCAAGGAACAAATGTGGAGGCAAGACTTCTCCAATGAAGAGAGGAGGAAAAAGCACCTTTACTTCCAGATTGGGAGATATCCAATCTCCTCTCCCTCTCTCCTGATAGCTGAACAGCAATAATTTATCCTCCAGTTGATTAACAAGGTGCTTATAGAATAGGCAACAAAACATCAATACTTTGCTCTTCCTCTTTTTTTATCAAAAGCACAACTAGGACAGAATTCTGGGTAAAAGAAATTCTTCCTGGTGCTCCTGAAACAGTCTCATCTGCATGGAGAAATATTAAACACATGGCCCAAATTAGCACCTCGAGCCTAATTAATTTTCTGACCTGCTACGTAGGATGTTGCAAGTTGCCAGCTCAGAGCAACAGGATTTTAGATCTGCTTTCCACGGGTCTGTGCTGCCAGATTTACTCTGTGTGTACCACCTGTGCAGGGGCTTGGAACTGGATGAGCTTTAAGGTCCCAAGCCAAACTATTCTGTGGTTCCATGATTTAGCCCTTCAGCTGTACTGTCCTGTTGTGACTTTGTGTCACCAGCCTGTCCTGGTTGCTCTTCAGGCGCAGGCAAAGCTCTTGTACTGATCACTGCTGGCAGAATCTGGTTTTGGGATGGTTTCTTTCTCTTCTTTTTGGCTGAGTCCATGGTGGGGGTGCAGAGCAGAACTGGAGAGGCCAAATAAATTCCTGCAGTACTACAGAGGCTGTAAAAATCCCTTGATAGTAATCCCAGAATGGCTTGGCTTGGAAGGGACCTTAAAGCTCATCCTATTCCACCTTTTCCAGGGGCAGGGACACCTCCCACTATCCCAGGTTGCTCAAAGTCCCATCCAGCCTGGCCTTGGACCAGGGATCCAGGGGCAGCCACAGCTGCTCTGGGCACCCTGTGCCAGGGACTTCCACCCTCACACTCAACAATTTTTTCCTCCTATCTCATCTGAACCTCCCCTGCCTTGTCTCAAGACAATTCTCCCTCGTCCTACCACTGGAAACTAAAATTCTGAAGGGAGTAAAACATGCTGGTAGAAGCAGCAGAGATTTCAAAGACATTAAGACTGTAAAAAATGTAATGACTGAACAGGGAAGGCCAACAGATCCACATGCATAAGGCCAGGGATTCCAGCACGATCTCATCTCTTTTAGCCAAACAGAATCCAAGCACAACACAACCAAAGGCATCCAACTTCAGTACGGGAGCTGCTCACAGAATACAGCTTCTGGGAGATGTGTTACTTAAACTGATCCATCTCGGGTCTAAGAGTGTTAAATCCATCTTTTTTCTTGGCATCACTCAGTGAGGAGCTGGGATTTCCCTCAGGAGACTCCTCCAGTGCCCCGCTGACATCACTGTGAGGAAGCCTGCTGAAGAGTAAGTCTGTGTCTTCCTTTTTCTAATTGAAGTTCTCATCCCCCAGTCCCGTTCCTGGCTTTTGCCTACTCTGATTACTGTCCCTTCCCTTCCTCTGCTCCTCCCTCCCCATGACCCCCAGATATTTATAGGCAGAGAGGTCATCTTTTTTCTGCCTCTTTTCTGAGATGAACGTATCCAGTTCCTCCACTCTCTCCTTCTAGGACATGCCCTCTAACCCTGTCTCCCATTTTACTAAATCCTTTTGGACTCTCTCCAGGTTTTTGATGTAATTTTTTTTCCTGTTCTGCTTCTCAGTCCCAAATACCTCATGCTAACTGTGGTCTCCAAAGCAGAACAGTGAAAAATCTGTGTTAATTTGTAACTCGTTTTTCTCTTCTGCAGGTTTTTTTTTTCCCTTCCCTGGCATTGCCAAAAAAGGGAGCAGCAAATTAATTTATGCACTAACTCTGCAAGAAATTTGATCACAGGTAAAAAAACCAAAACCAAACCCTAAGATTAAACTCGCAACTTGCCTAAAAGTCACAGTTGTGAAACCCCACAAACACCAATAGCATCATTGGTATTTTGCAGAGAGAAAGTCGAGGTGCAGGGAATGGTATCAGTTCACCCACAACTTCAGGGAGCCCATGGCAGAGCCAGACTTTAATGGATTTTCAGCTATGTCCCCTAAGATTAGCCAACATGCTTTTCTGATAAGTTCTGGGAAATATAAATCAGTTGAGGAAGTTCTGCAAAATGTGTCAGAAGACAATTTCCTGATTAAAAAACAAAACAAAATGAAAAAAGTGAAAAAAAAAAAGAAAAAAAAAAAGCACCAAGGGTGGACAGTTCCATTTCTAATGCCTAACAAGGAAGAAATCACTGCAAGCCTGAGACTTTCGGGCTACTTGGATTGGGTGGCTGAAGGGAACTTACGCAGGTTTACATCCAAGTTACACAAACTTGGAGGAAGCAGATTACTCATGGAACGGCCTGAGCCGTGCATGTGAGATGGATGCAAAACACCCAGGTTTTTATGCATCTCCAGCAGGGTTTGAGCAAATCAGAGCTGCTCCCCCCAGCCCCCGGAGTGAAATCAGTGCCAGAATCATGTTGTTCAGCAACCGAGTTGGGACCGTCTGCAGCTCATTCCCAAATCCTCAGCCTCACTCAGGAGCATTTTCTCCAGTGATAAGGCTCCATCAGGAAACACAGCTGGATGGAGGAAGGAAATTCTGAGAAGCAAAAAAAATAGTGGGGGTTCCAGGAAGTTCAACCAGATAGGAACTAATGGAATTTGTTTTTCTGTCTCCCCAGCTCCCAGTGTTCCAAAGCAAGGGAGAAAAATCACAGGGAAAAGTGGGGGCAAAAAACAAGTCTGGCAGATCCTACCCTGCAAAACAGGTCCTCACTGCAGGTCTCCAGAGAGCATCATAATTACAATTCAATATTTTCGATCACTTGCTCTCCCTGGGAAAAACTGCAGACGTTTTCAATTTAGGTCCACTCTGAAGCCCAGCCATTGTTTTCTTCCCCACCTCGTTTTTTTGAGTTGTATTTTTTTGTTGTTGTTGTTTTAAACAAAGGTCCCTGTGTAGTTTATTAAGGAGGTTTGAGTCGGACACATGATTTATCAAAAATCGTTTTAAAAAAAGGACAGTTATGTTGAACATTCAGGAGAATTAAGAATGCAATTGCCTCTGATTAGTAACACATATTCCAGAACCATCAAAACAACAGCATTGTGGTTTTATTACTTCTAGAGAAACTCCTTTCGACCCTCGGGGCAAACAGCATTTCCTTCCACATCCCTTGCAATGCCCCTCTTTTGCAATCTTTGCAGTCCTCTGGCCAACTCCCTCTTCCTTTGATAAGGTAGATAATCCAGGTTTTAACATTCCCCACTTACTGCTGCAGAGCTGGAGTGGAACAAGAGAAAGGATCCGTTACCAAACCAATCCTGAGACAGCTACAAAAGGAGTCTGAGATCAGCCCCACCGTTCAGAGAGCTCAGATTCAGCTCACACAGAGCTGCTCCTGCCAAAGGCCACCTGCACAGTCAGGATTGTAGAATGATTGCCAATGACCACGCTGGGAAAGAGTGGACAGGACACATCTGATTTGTTGAGACCTTATCACTGCAGCAGGCCAGGGGTGACAGACTTTTCATGAGCACTTCAGAAGAGCCAGGATTATCTTGCTTGTCCAGAGACCATCGCTGAGCCTTGAGTTCTCCCACTCATTCCCCTTGGAGCATAAGCACAGATGGAATTCCCTGTGTTTTGCCTTTTCCTTCTCTTTTCCTAACCTCTAGAGGCACTTTGGTGTGACATCAGCCAACCAGCCAGATCAAGCACAACACTGGGGAGGTGTAGATTTGATTTAGGAAAAATTTCTTCATGGAAAGGGTTGTCTAACACTGGAACAGGCTGCTCATGGAAGTGGAGGAGTCACCATTCCTGGAAGCGTTCAAGAAACACGTGGCTGTAGCACCTGAGGACATGGTCTAGAGGTGAACAAGCCTGGAGCTCAGGAATGTAAAGGTCTTTCCCAGCCTTAACAATTCCATGATTCTGTGATGTCTTCTGCACCTTAAGTGATGTCTTTTATCCACCCACTGAAGTTTTGGCATGGGCTTTAACTGGAGGTGTTAGGGAAGGCTGATAATCAAAACTCTGGACAAACTCCTGAAGAAGTTGCCACAGCTGACCCTGCTCTGAGCAGGGTGACTTCTCTGGAGACCTCCAGGTCTCCTCCAGTCTCAGCAATTCTGTGATTCTATGAAAAGCAGTTCCTGTATCTTCCCCTGAAGTTACACCCAAGGTTTTCTGATCTGAGACTGAAACAAACAGAAATAGGGTAAAAAGAATTAAGCTGAAAATCTTTGTCAAAAGATCAAGAGTGGAATTGGTAGCTCTGTTGGGGTCATTCAGTGAACATCAAATGTGTGCTGAACGCTTCTCAAACTGCATCTCTGAGAACAGAGGAGGAAAATGATAGAAAAATCCCCAGAGACAGGACTTCAAGCTATAAAATCATGGAATGGGTTGGAAGGAATCTCAGAGATCACCCAGATCCACCCTGCCATGGGCAGGGACACCTTCCACTGGACCAGGGTGCTCCAAGCACTGTTCAGCCTGGCCTTGGAAACTTCCAGAGATGTAGGGGCAACCACAGCTTCTCTGGGCACCCTGTCCCAAGGCGTCCTGACCCTCACAGGGAAGAATTTCCCCCCAATATCCCATACAACTCTGTCTTCTGTAAGTTTGAAGCCATTCCTTGTGTCCTGTCCCTCCAGGTCCTTGTAAATGGTCTCTCTCCATCTTTCTTGTAGCTCCTTTCAGGTACTGGGAGGCCACAATGAGGTCGCCCCAAAGCTTTCTCTTCTCCAGGCTGAACACCCCAAATTCTCTCAGCCTTTCCTCACAGCAGAGCTGCTCCATCCCTCTGATCATCCTGGTGCCTCCTCTGGACTTGCTCCAACACCTCCAGGGGTTTCTGGGCTGGGTCATGTCCAGCTCTCACCCACCAGCCCCCTCAAGTCCTTCTCCCAGGGCTGCTCCATCCCCTCATGCCCAACCTGGATTGATCCCGGGGGTGGCCCTGATCCAGCTGCAGCACAAGCACTCGGTCCTGTTAAATCCATGAGATTCCTGTGGGCCTTGCTCCAGCTTTTCCAGGATCAGCGGGGTACTCCCATGTGTCATCTCTACCCACAGCTGGGAACCTGCAATCAGATTCATGGACAGGAGCAGTTCTGGCTCCTGTGGAGTATGGAAGTCCTTATCCTGTGACCTGGGAAACCAGCCCGGGCTTGTGAGAGCTGAAATTTGAAGGGCACTGGAGAACACCACAACCTGCAGACAAACCCAAGGGCTCTGCTGGGCACCAGGATGCCTTCCTACCTCATCTCCAGCAGTTACAACTCAGTTCCAGGAGAATGGGAGCACCCTCCTGCTGCTGCGCTGAGCTCCGTGCCACAGCAGGGAAATGCCCAGAGCTCAGGGATTTCAAACCAGAAGGCAAACACAGAGAATTCCTGCAGAGCCTCACGGGCTGCTTCCCTTTATGCCACCTTAAGGACCAGGCTCTGGGAGATGATGGAAAGGGATCATAAGAGTTCATGGGTGCAGTGCAATGAAACTGCTCAGAGCTGGAGGGCCTGAGCAATGCATTTCTGTTCTGTGAAAACTCCACAGATCTCTGATCCATGAAGAGAAGGAGAAGGGGGAGCTGGGGGAAGCAATTGTGCTGCCTCTGGCTTCCTCCCCTTGTGGCTGCTCAGCAGCAGCCAGAAGACAACAATGCAGCTCCAAATTCTGTTCCCTTCTGCCTGGAATTGCATGTGGAAATTTGGGTGCTTAGGAGGGAACAGTCTGTGACTTTTCTGCCAGAAGCTTGAACCATTTCAGGAAATCTGCACAGTAGCCCTCAGCCAACCGTGGCATCTGTCAAGGGATTGGCAAAAACATGCACAAACTTAGATACCCTTCATAAAAAAAACCCATGTGATCTACAGTATTTATCCACAAAAGAGCAAATGTTCTGCAGGAAAAAGCCCCAGAAGAAGCAGCTTTCCAACTCTGAATTTCAAAAGATGTAGAACATAGAGAGGAAACAATACCAGCGACTTGAGACAACTCATGAGTGGGCAAAATCTGCTCCTGTAACCCCAGCAGTGCTGAGCTGCTTTTACATCCCAGTTTATCCTGATGCCCACTGATCTGACAGCAGGGGAGCCAAGGAGAAGTTCCAGGGCAAATTTAGGTGATCAGAACCAACAGGACTCCCTGGCACAAGTTTACCCACAGGATGTGAGAGCTCCAACAGCTTTCACAGACTGGAAGTTCCCAAATCCTTATTTCAGCTCCCAGTGACCTGCAGTGAAGTTCCACAACAACTTCCAAGAGCACAGGGAGCAAGGTGTCAAACACTACAGGGTATTCCAGAAATTTCCACTCCATTTCAAGCCCCATCTTTCCCTTAAAACCAGGGATTTCCAAGAACCTGGAACCAACAGGGCAATTCCTGCAATATATTCATTTGTGCTTTTCCAGATGTTATTTTTTTTCCAAAGAATATTTCTGGATATGTTGGTCATGTCACAGTTATTCTATTCACTGAAAGAGCTGGCCTATGCTCTGCAAGTGCAAAATGCTAATGAACACATAAATAAAATAAAAACTGGTCCAAACCTGGATCTCATTACACAAAATCAGGGGAAAGGTCTTCTCATAAAATATTAATCACTGTTCAGGCCACCTCTGAATCTTTTGCAGCTGCTCAGCCTTTCCCATTTTTTTGTGAAAACAAGGGCAGCTTGTGGAGATTGCCCAGTTGCTACTCAATGTCCAATTTTATTTTGGATATTCATGGACCTTTCACAGAATCATTTAGGTTGGAAAAGACCTCTGAGAGCATCGAGTCCAACCTCTGACCTTTCAGGTCAAGCAAAATTCTTCTTTGAGATGTACATTACCCAACAAAAAATTAAAATACTTGAGATCCCTATCTCCAAAGAAATTACATCATGATAATCCACACAAACAGGGATTAAATTTGCTCTTATTTCCTCACAGTTCAAGCACGGCACTTCAAGAAGAAAAAACACACTGGCAGAAGACATTTAGATATTTTGTTATAAGGGATAATAAACAAAGAAACAAGAAAAAGGAGAAAGTTCTTGTTTACCTGGGTCTTGGCACTCTTCTGTCTTCTCCCAAAAATGCAGGATAGGTCCTGTTCAGTGCGTGATGAGAGATCCTTACCTGGAAGGGGAAAAGAGAGGGAAAACCCCCAAAACTTTCACACCTGAGGATGCATTTTGGCAAGAGTGTGACCCACAGACAGAAAGGAATTGCTCTTGGAGATAAATATAATCAGGAAGTCCAGGCTGGATGGGGCTTGGAGTAACCAGGGGTACTGGAAGGTGTCCCTGCCATGGCAGGGGGGTGGAATCAGATGAATTTAAGGTCCCTTCAAACCCAAACCATGCTGTGGTTCTATGCTAAAGCCACTACATGAAGGTACGTAAGAGGAAATATGTGTATGCACTGGGATCTCTGGATTCTCATGAGGATTTTCCATTTCTGACAGAATTAGGGAGTTCCAGCTCTTCCACACAATGAAAAAAGAAAAAATCTGGTTTTACTCAGTGGTGACTTATCTCTGATTTCTGATGTTGATTCTGAAAGGCAACACCCCAACTCTGACATACACTGGGTTATTCCATCTCCAAACCATTTCAAGGATGAAGCAGAGATTTCCAGGAGGGCCATTATTCCCATCTGATTGTCGTGTGGCATGCTGGATATCAGACATGGAGCAAGGAGGGCATGATGTGATATTCAGAGATACGGGCAAAGGTTTAGCCAATTCTACAATGCAGAAGTTGTTGAGTTGTCCACTGCCTCTGTCAGAAAATTCTTTTGGAAGAAGTCAGCAAAAGTTAAAAGAAACAAAATTACCCAGACAGGTCAACCTGTTAAGACTCTGCTGGGGTCTCAATCACTTGATTTTTTGATTCCAAAATCAGTGACCTCAAAAGGAATCTTGTAATGGCCAAAAAACCCCTAAACAACAACAAAAAAGTCCCCAAATCTGACTTCTTATTTTTCTTGGGATCCTTAACTGCCCCCAGAGGGTGAGAAGACACATCAGCCCAGAGGAACAAGTGTTCCCCAGCTTCCTGCTACCTCACTGCACCGCCTCTAAATGGCCTTGTCCAAGCCAGCTGGAAGAGGCTGGGGTTGTTTTCAGCTCTCTCTTGGCCAAGGTTTGGAGTGTGATGCCTGAAATCCTTCTGCTCCCATTTTCAGGCTACACTTCCTTTCCGTGCCTCCCCCTAGATTTCCTCTAACAGAAAACTGACTCAGCTGACAGCCCCAGTCTCCTGCAGCATCACAGGACAGCAGCTACTGGAAAAGCAGCTGAAATCAGTGTTTTAATCTGAGGCTGGGGTGTATTTCCCAGATCCAGGGGTGGCTGTTCCTCCAGCAGCGAGGCTCCAAACCAGCCCCGGGAGCGGAAGCCGCGTTTGGTGCCGTCGCTGTTCCCTTCTCCCCCTTTTGTGTGAGCCTGTCTTGTTTAGTCTAAAAGGAAGCAGGACTGGACTTCAACAACAAGGGCCATGAAAACACGAGTCTTTCTCAAATAACTTTTCCTCTTTCCCTGAAAAAGGACAGTTTCCTCGTGTAAGACCACAGAGGGTACAAATCTGGGAGGGGCTGCCTTGTGGAAATGTGACCAAAAAAATCAGGGATATTGTGAATATGAAAGGCTTGAGCTGTATTTTACATGCTCAAAAGATACCTCTTTTTTTCCTCTATCTTTAGTAAAAGGTTAAATCCAAATCAAAATAAATCCTCTTTGCTCAAACTGGCCATGGCCTCTGTGCTTGCGAGCCCTGAACCAATTTAGTTGTTTAATGTCATAAAGTGGCAGGCTCACGTTAACAGCTTGGACTTCAAGGGTGAATTATTTCACCAAAAAATCCCAAGCCCTGATATGAAAATCTGGCCTCCATTCAGATATCAATTAGCTCTGTTTTAGCAGAGGCATTTGCTGTCAGAAAACATTACACGGAGCTTTCAGTTTAATAAATCAGCCATTAGTGGAAGCTGATCCTATCCGTGCCCTGAAACGGGCACACACACCGTGTGAAAGGGGAACAGAGCAAAAGGGAAAGGACTGAGCAACTGTCAAGGGCCAGAACCTGGGCTGACTGAAGTCATGTCATCGCACTAAAAAAGAAAGAAATCATTCAACTCCACAAGTTCTCGATAAGAGTTTTTCTGGCTGCCCTAATTTATCCCATAAAGTACCTGGTCGATGTAAGAGGGCTTTCCTCTTCCCTCATGCAGGTTTAATCTGATCCCTGATCTCATCCACGTGATCTCTGAGCAGGGGTTACTGGGGATTGCAGGGGTTAGTGCCACACAGATGCCCAAGTCACTCCCATCTCACCTTTGCCTCCTGCTCCCCTCCCTCCCCACGCCCCGACCCTTCGGAATATTCGCTGCTCCTTTATTCGGCTCCCTCGCTAAGGAATTGTTTCATTCCCAACATCAGCAGCCTAAGGCCATCCAAAATTGCCCAAAATAAAGAGGAACAGCACATTAGAGCTTTAAGCAAGTAGCCACAGGGGGTGTTTCTAAACCCAGGTTTTACTTGCCAAATTTAGACTCCACACTCAAGATCACCTTGAGCAGGGTTTGCTCTAATCTTAACCAGGGCTTATGAAACAACACAACTCCTCTTACCTTTGGCAAACTTCATATAATGGACACGTTTCTTGGAAGATTTGGATTTTTCTTCGAGGCTGAATGTCTTTTTCTGCTTTTTCACTGAGGACTCTAAAAGAAAAAACCCCAAGCAAACAGGGTCCAGCTCTGTTAGAGGCACTTAAGCACCAAATTGAAACCTCCCTGTAATTAATTTTCTCTCTAAAAATCCAGTCAACAACATATCATAAAGTATTACTGAAGGAAGCATTCTAAGTTGTGTCTGAAATATGTCAGTTCTTGATTTTTTTTTAATTTTTTTTTGTCCCATCCCCTTTCTATCCAATTTCCAATCCAATGTAATTTGAAAAGGCAAATGCAGGTACTCCAGATCAAAGGCAAATCCACTTCTGTGCTAAGGAAATAACAGCAGTGCAGTTTTTCATAGAGTACCTCCAGCACCAGAGTGTGAGAAATATCTAAGAAACAGCAGAAATTAAAATACTGATTGAGCAGAAAGAAAAATGGGGGGAACCCACCCCAGGATTTCCATTTCTAACTCTACACAAAACACCTTTATTTGGACATAAGCTGACACATCTGTGTAAGGAAACTGAATGGTGAAAAAGCTTTTCTGTCCCTGAGGCCAGCTAGAACAAATTGCCACATCCCTATTATCTCATTTTCCAGGCTTCCAGAAGAGGGACTGCATCTAAACTGTCCTCTGGGAATGCTCTCTGGGGCTGGCTCAGTCTCAAGAGTCACTCAGGAGCACTTTGGGAGAACTGTGAGCAGGTTAAAGCCACGTGAAGGATTAACCTCACTATTTAGCAGCACGGAGATCACGTTCCTGTGCTGTGCCAGGTTATTTTGGGGATACAAATGTTCTCTATGCAGCCACAGAGCCTGTTAAATTTACAAAACTTTGCCAGGAAGAGAGAACTAACCCGTTGTACAGTTAATTACTGCATTACTAGTCCTGAAAAGAGGCACCACAGGAGTCTCTGCTCTGTAACTCCACAGAAGGTTACAGCAGTGAGGTGTTTTTTTCCTCTCTGTGGGATGGGTAAGGAAATCAACCCATACCCTGAGGGCTAAGTTGAGTCACCTTTTCTAACGTGATCCCACCCTGGAAAGCTCTGCTGCCCTGGAGCTTTTCTGACACTGGAATTCCAGCACAGTTTGAGAGGCAGTGCTACCTGATGAATCCCTGAGCTAAAACTGAAATCCTCAGCCTGCAGTGGGAGAGCTGAGGGTCAGCAAGCTGAGATCCACTCTCCCACCTCCACACTAATGGGAAGAGAAAGGGCCAGCAAATCCAGTTTTTAACAACAAAAAAAAAGCTTCAATAAAAAAGGGTCTGTGGGGAAAGTAAGGATCACAAATAAAATATCCTGGCAGTGATGCAGCACTTTGAGCCTGGTTTGCAATCTGGTAGCAAAAAAAGAGCATTACACAGCAAAGGGTTTCCACAGAGCCTTCCTCCTCCACNAAAGGGTCTGTGGGGAAAGTAAGGATCACAACTAAAATATCCTGGCAGTGATGCAGCACTTTGAGCCTGGTTTGCAATCTCCTGGTAGCAAAAAAAGAGCATTACACAGCAAAGGGTTTCCACAGAGCCTTCCTCCTCCACGTTGTTCCTACAGGGAAAGGGGCAGCAGCACCGCCTCGTGCCTGCAGAGAGGAATTTCACTACACAATGTGCTGGCACTGCAGTGGGCAGGGAAGTACATCCCTGTGTCTTCCAGGGACTGGAAAAACCCTCTGACAAACTGAGCAAGTGCTGCAGGAATATTAACTGCTTTTTAAAGCCATTTAGTTGGGGCAATAAAGCCACCAAAGTGGCATTTCTGCAACAAATCTGATTGAGGTGGATGTGCCAAAGCGTAGCCAGGGTGTTCCCACTTTTTATCCATGGGAAAGGGACAGTCACCATCACTGAGGATCCCAGCAAAAGAGACAGGAATTAGAGAATGGTTTGAGTGGGAACAGACCATGGAGTCCCAACTCCCTCTCACTGTCCCAGGTTGCTCCAAGCCCTGTCTAGCCTGGCCTTGGACACTTCCAGGGATCCAGGAGCAGCCACAGCTTCTCTGGGCACCCTGTGCCAGGGAACTCACCACCAGAGGATGAATTTCTTTCTAATATTTAATCTAATCTAAACCTGCCTCTGCCAGGTGCTAAGTTAGGAAAAAAAAAAAAAAAAAAGAAAAAAAGGAAAAAGACAGCTAAAGCTACATCCACGGAGGATATTTAATGTTGGCATCAACCCCCACGGGGCCCTTCCTTTCCGACCTCTAATTGCTATCCAGCTCTGGCAACTGCACCAGTTCTTTAAGGAACAATGAAGTTTTTCAGCTGACTTTTAATGCAGTTTGAAACTGGAGGATGGCCAATAATGTAACATTTGCTCCTGCAGCACAGCTGCAGGCAGAGTTTTTTTCTGGATGAGTTTTGCCAGCTTCAACAATTGCCAAAAAAGCAAACTTCAGAGTGATGCCTTTCTGTAAATCACCAAATGTGACTCTGACCTGGAATTTTCAAGGTGCACCCAAATTTGTTCTCAGTGACTGAAAACAGCTCCTAAAAGGATCAAAAGAACTGAGTGGAAACAGGGAGAAATTAGGGTTCTCGAGGGTCACTTTGCAAGAGGTGACCCAGGGAAGAGTGCAGAGCTTACAGCCAAGCCTTGCTCCCTGAACCTGCCTCTGCTGCTGACTCACCGTGGCCCTGGGCAAGTCATTTCAGCTCTCTGCTCATCAGTCTGCAGGTTTCCCACCAGCTACACCTCCCTGATCTTCCCAGGGCTCAAGTTGCAACTTGGGTAGGATTTAGTTCTAAAGCTAGACAGGAACTTTTGGAATTTCCCCATGAAATGCTCTCCTACCTCTCCAGGAGCTGAGTGACAGCACTGAGTCCTGGGTGGCCTCATGTTCCCACAAGAACAACTTGCACAGCAAGTAAAAAAGGTGTTTTGAGGCATCAGGCTCAAAATTTTAATCCTAGCACTCTGGGATTAGAAAATTTCCTTGCTAGCTGATTTTCCTCCTGTTCTTCCTGTTTTTTGTCTTAGAAATCCTTCTGTACTCAAAGGTTAGGAATGAATGAATGAATGAAGAGCTGCTAAATTCACTAATCTGGCAATTCTGCAATTCAGCAGCACAAGGACAGGCAGTGTCCAAGCAGGAGCCCCTGGTTTAACAACACTCCAGAGAGGTGTTTAGATAAAAAAACAGTTTAAATTGAGTTTAACTAAAGGAGAGATGATAAATCACTTGATAAACCAATTCCTTCTCTAAGCTCACACCCACCACAACTTCCTAACTTCACTTTCACAAAGCAAGGTCAGTTTGTTAAGAAGCCTTTCGAAAATAGAAGACTTTAAAAATAGCTCTTTTGGGAAAGTTTCCCCACTTGTGTGCTCAACACCAGGGCTACAAAAACCACTTTATGCCACACTCAAAGCAGAGATGCAGAACTCTGAGGCAAAAGCTAAAGAGCAGCTCTCCAAGGACAGGAAAAGGAGGTATTCAAGAAGCAACCGGAGCATGGAAGCCAAGTGTGACAGTTCATCAGCAAAAGGAAGGCAAAACATTGCAGTGCTGAGTGATTGTTATGAGCTTTCAGACAGATTCTGGGTGCTTTATAAAGGAAGAAAAGTTCCTCTAGGTACAGCTCAGGGAAAGTGTCCCAAATATTGTGATCCTGCATGAGATAAATAGGTTTAGTGTGTTATGTTTTCCTTCCTCAAGAAAAAGCTTTTCTTTAAGTCCTGAGAGCAAAACTGATCTGCTGAGATCCACAACTGCACGGTCATGGATGGCAACACATCCTTTGGCTCCCAGTGATTTTAAGGGAGAAGAAGAAAACTCAGGAACTTTTTAAAGACACAGAATGGAAACTCTGCTGAGTTTCCAGCATCTGATTGAGCCAAGCATGAACCTACCTGTTTCACCCTGTCCGTGGCAGTTATTGAGCTCAGCCAGAAGCTGGTTGAAGTCATCCTGATGAGCAATCCAGTCGTCCTGTAAATATCACCCACATGAATACAAGGCAGAACACAAGTTTTACATAACAAATATTAAGACTCTTGGAATTAAATTAATTGGATATATCCAATCCTTGTTGGTGGGAGAGACCCTGAGAAGCTCCACAGGTGGTAACAACCAACCAGAGCTCCTACAGTCACCCCAAAGTGAAATGAAATTAAAAAGGAACTTGGAAAGTCCTAAACAATCCTGTTTGGTACATACTACCACCAGCTGTGACTACAGATTTCACTAATATCCCATTCAAATAATTGTGCTTTTGCTGACATGGGATCCATTCCCTGCCCTGAGTCTCGTGCTCACCTCGTGATTGTTGGTAGCTCCTAATCCCAGCACGTCGTTTTTCACCTTAACCCTGATGTGTTCTGGATTTCCTTGCTCCTGAGCCCCGAGACCCTAAGGAGGATTTGAGGGTAAAAATGTAAGGATTTTACAGCAGCAAGGAAAGCTTTTGGACTGTAAGACAATTC
The DNA here is from genome assembly GCA_013396955.1 of Regulus satrapa. NCBI lineage: Eukaryota > Metazoa > Chordata > Aves > Passeriformes > Regulidae > Regulus > Regulus satrapa. The sequence goes on along the minus strand of VWZN01000429.1, from coordinate 284,708 downwards.
ACAAGGAAATACAGCAAGAAACCACAATTTCCTGTTCATTTGCCTGCTTGAATTCATTCACAGGCATTACCACACTACACACAAGGATTTTTAAATTCACTATTTAGGCCTCCAGCAAAGCACTGTAAACACTAAAACAGCAACAACATGATGTAGCTGGGTGAGTAATCAGGAAGCCACCTGACATTCCTAAGCAAGCCCAAAGTGTTTACAGTTTTCAAACAAAACAGTACATAAGGAGAACGTGCCTCTCCCCAAAATGTCTCTGTCACTGGGAAGGGTAATGGGAGTAAGGCAGATCCACGTGGAACACAGAATCCAGACCAAATTTTTATGGGAGGAGAGCAGGGAGAGGCAGGGGAGAAGCAGACTGGAGCCAGCAGGACATTCACAACTCCTTCCACTTCACAAGTGGAAGAAAATCTTGGAGCAAACAACTTTGGGGTTGTTTAATAAGAAGCAATATTCAGGTCCAGGGTTATCTTTCTCAACTCTATGGGTCAAGATTAAAAATTAAAAGGCAAAGCTTTGGGTTTAAAATGTCATCCTTGGTATTTGCCTGCTTTTTGCCTCATCTGTCACAAATGAAGAGCCAAATGTGACAGAATTAATCAACATTTATGTGGTGCTGCAGTGGAGAGGAGCCCTGCAGACACATCCTGGGATACTGAAGGTGTGAAGGGATGAGGCCTATTTGGAGAAGGCTGTTGTTAGTACAAACAAAGAAGAGTTAATCTGGTCAATGGGGTGGAAAATTTGCCTTGAAACTTCTGCTGACCAAAAAGAATGGAAGCAAGCAGGACACTTGGCCACACGTCCTTCCCTGACCCAATTCCACAACAACCAAATACAGGACTGGTGTTATGGAGCCTTTTTTCATCACCCAGGTGGGCTTTGGCCTCTTAATCTGATCAAGGGAAAGTTCCATTTGCCCAAGTTTGTAATGGAAAGGAGACATAAATCCTTCCTGTACAGCTGTTGGCAAGGAAGATCCAGTATCTCGAGTGGGAAATGTTCTGAGACAACTGAAGCAACAGTTTAAATCCAAAAATAAGCTTTAAGGCATTTACAGAATTGAGAATGATGCTAATTTTACGGCTTTTAAGGAAAGTGTGGAAGAGGAAATCTAGAAGCATTTATAGGCAGTGGGGGTTTTGTAGGGATTCTTATCACTAAACACCCTGATGTGCAGCCCCAAATCTCAGCTTTGCTGAGGCACCTCTGTGGAATGAAACCTGCAGTCTGCAAGTGTCTGTGCTGACCTGGAGGTTTTTATTAAACCAGTATTTATTATTTATTTTTATTATTTAAACCAGTCCCCTTCACCCACAGGTCCTGGATGGAGCTGGGAAGGGACACAGCCCATTTTGGGGGGGGTTCAAGGAACAGATCAGAAAAAAAATCTTAAAACCTGCTTAAAAAGACTAAAGCAGATCTTAGAGTTGCTTTCAAGAGTATCAAAAGCAGGGAAAGAATTGAGGGTTTAAAGGCAGCTTAAAACCTTTAACCTGATTTAATGTTCCAACTGCTGCTCTCACTTGGGAACTGAGATTGTCAAGAGAGTGGACAGAAACTGGAAAGCAAGAGAGGCACAAACAAGACTTTGTAACAAAGCACAGAAATTTAACACTGCTCCAATTCTCTGTGCTCTTGAGAGAATGAATCCAAGGAGAGTCCCCTGGCAGTTTTAGACCTTTCAGTGACACAATTCTCCTTTAGAACCTACCTTTCCTTTGGACCAGCCCATCTTTTCCAGCATCCTCTGGCCAAATTTGGAGTCATCTTTGCTCCAAGCGCTGTTTCGAGGATCCACTGACCACTTCTGCTTTCTGCGGGCTGCAAAAGGAAAGGAAAATTCAAACAGGCTCTGCTGGCACTCCCAGAGAGCTCTGGGTATTGAATCAGCTCAACCAAAGCTCTTCATTGCAAAAAAAAAAAACAAACCCCAACAGAAAACAAAAAACAAAACAAACAAACAAAAAAAAAAACCAACAAAAAAACCCAAAAAATCCTCACTCCAGAACTTATGAACCTATTTTGGGGGTTCATTTTCCTAAATAAAAACCTCAACAACAATAAAAGCCCAGTGAAAATATTAATTATTAACTGGAAGATGCCAAAGTAGGATTGCTAAGGAAGTTGCTGTCCCTCAGGATGGGTTGCAGTTCAGGGAAGGCTTTAAGGATTATCACTTAGGTGTAAATTCCGTATTTATTCCAATTTTATTTTACATCTGGCCTCAACATGGAATCTATAGGAGAGGAGATTATGATGCTGCTTTCCCAGTTCTGGACAAAATCAATTCTCCAGGCTTCCCTTTAACCAGAACCCAGAAATGTTAATATTTGCCTTCCTAACAAAAGCCAAGCCAAAAATCCAGTGTAAGTGAACAGAGAAAGGGAATGACAGAACATAAACCCCGTGAGATTTCAGGGTTTGGATTTCTCAAAAACTGTTTATGGCGAAACCCAAAAGCTGCCAAAAATTATTGCAGGAGTTAAGAAATCCAAAGGAGAATCAAGGCTCCTTTGTCCTGTGTGGATTCCTAAAAAAAATTACAGATTCCCAGACCCATGTGTTGCCTTTCCCACCAGGAACAACTTCCTTGAAATCAAGGAAGAGCAGCCAGCACAGTTCACCAGACACTTGAAGCGTGCACCTAATCCCAGGCAGGAAGAGAACCTAAACAAACAAGACAAACAAAGAATGGGAGACAGGAAGATCACAAACTTCATTAAACACCATGGGAAATGCTGGATCAAAAATGACCGGTTAACCCAAGGCCACACAAAGGTGGGGAGAAGCCAAATCCAACGAGGTGTTTTCAATGTAATCAGGAAGTCATCGTTCCCTAAAAGACAAGATTTGGGATTTGGGCCAGAGGGACTGAATATTAAAGGGATGTTTGAGTCATTTTTTTTACCCAGTTTTGTTTCATTTTTAAGGAACTGTCAGGATTCAAGGTGGGGGCTTTTTTTTTAAGCACATTTCCGAAACTTTGAAGCTCTGAATAGTCCCTGGATGGTTTTTACAGTGGGTTAAAGGCCTGAGGGCTGTGGGGGAATCCAACCTTTGCCTGGTTCTCTTCTCTACAGGAAACAACTTATCAACCTCAGAGGCTGCCCCTGGATCCCAGCAAGTGTCCAGGGCCAGGTTGGACGGGGCTTGGAGCACCCTGGGACAGTACAAAGTGTCCCTGCCCATGGTTTGGGGTGAAAAGGGATGAGCTATAAGGTCCCCTCCTCCCAAAATCATCCTGGGATTTTGTGATTATTCCCACCAGGAAACCCTGAGAGCAGCAACTCCTCCAAGCCCTGCCCGTGCTGCCAAAAAAGATGGGCAACCAGCACTGTGGGGTGTGATGTTAAACTTCCAAACAAACTGGAGATTCCCTGCTGCCCACAGGGCTCAGTCTGGAGAAAAGGAGGCTCAGGAGGGACCTTCTGGCTCTGCAGGAGCCAGGAGCAGGTCCGTGCCATTTACAGAACACATAAAATCATCTTCTCTTTCCAAACAAACAAAAAAAAAAAAATCCACTTATTAGTCAATAATTTCTCAGAAATGTAAATTTGTTCATTAATGTCTTTAGAGTGGGGGAGGAAAGCAGGAACAAGATTGGATTTAACACCAATTTTCTGGGCTGCTCCAAAAATGATGCCACGGACAGTGCAGGAACTTGGGAGAGCAGCACCATCCAGTGGAGAAAATCCTCATTTCTTTAGGGAATCACCAAATCACTGAGTCCAACCACATCCCAGCACTGCCAAGGCCACCCCTGAGCCACGTCCCCAAGTGCCACATCCACAGGGCTTTGAAATCCCTCCAGGGATGGGGAGTCCTCCACTGGGCAGCTGGGGCAGGGCTGGAGAACTCCCCTCCTTCACCCAGATACCCCACAACCCAGAAAAGTCCCACTACTGATCTCTCTTGCTAAGATTAATTAATTAATCTGGAGCATGTTTTTAGTTTTAATTTCTGAAAGTTCCCATCCAAACAAACCCCTGTTGTGCTCCCAGAGAGGGACTGGGGGCACAGGAAGGACAAAGCTCTGGAGCCAGGCTGGGAGAGCTGGGAGTGCTCACCTGGAGAAGGATCCAGGGAGAGCTCAGAGCCCCTTCCAGAGCCTGAAGGGGCTCCAGGAGAGCTGGAGAGGGACTGGGGACAAGGGATGGAAATAAAGGACACAGGGAATGACTCCCACTGCCAGAGGGCAGGGATGGGTGAGATACTGGGAAGGAATTCCTGGCTGTGAGGGTGGGCAGGCCCTGGCACAGGGTGCCCAGAGCAGCTGTGGCTGCCCCTGGATCCCTGGCAGTGTCCAAGGCCAGGCTGGATGGGGCTTGGAACACCCTGGGATGGTGGAAGGTGTCCCTGCCCATGGCAGGGGGGGGCACTGGATGAGCTTTGAGGTCCCTTTGTTGCCTTGGAACAGAGATCAGACAGAGTAAAAGGATAAAATAGGGATTTATTAAAAGGCCTCAGTGGATACGCCTGGGACAGTGCAAGAGGCAGAGCTATAGCTAAGATGAACTTGAAATGGTTACAAAAAAATGAATGACTGGTCATAAGTCACTATAGGGTTTATAAGTTTTGGTCTATTAGCATATTGGAGCTAATTTTTAAATTAAAGCTGCAGGTTATGAGGCTTTTTTTTTTTTTTTCCCTTTTTACTTTACTGTTGTTTTTCGGGCTTGAAATCTGCATCGGTTATCCTTGGTCCCAAGCTAGGGAAAGAATTGTTTCCTCATTCTGTGGAGAGAGCTTACTTCTACCTAATATGAAGCCTAGAACCACATTAAATAACACAGAGTCTGAAAAATATAGAAGCTAAAACTTCAGGCATCGCCTTCCCACTCCAAACAAGCCCCTTATTGGCATGCCCAATTAAAACAATTTTAAAACTCTGAAAAAATGACACCAAAGATTACACAGAAAATACCTAAAAAAATTCCATGTGCAAATGGAGACTTGCTTTCCCCAAATCACATTTTTATCCCCCACTGTACAGCTTATTTGTCATTTGTGCTGTCCATATTTCCTGCAGCCCAGCAGACAAATCCCCCAGACCCTGAGCTCTTGGTTAAGGGTGTCCTGTCAGAAATGGGCAGCTCGAGTTCTCAATCACCTCAGAGGCAAAACTGAAGTTTTTTTGTTTCCAACATCAGGGAAAAACCAAACAAAATTCACAGAACCGTGGAATATCCTGGGCTGGACCCACCAGGACCACACAGTCCAGCTCCTGGCCCTGCACAGACACCCCAAAAACCCCACCCTGTGCACCCCTGAGGGCACTGTCCAAATCCTCCTGGAGCTCTGGGAACATCACCTGTCCCTGGGGTGCTGCTCCAGTGCCCAAACACCCTCTGGGGAAGAACCTTTCCCTGATACCCATCCCGAATTCCCCTGGCACAGCCCCAGCCATTCCCTGGCTCTGTCCCTGTCACTGGGAGCAGAGCTGGGAGCTGTCCCTCAGGAGCTCTGATCTCACTCCCCTGCAGCTGAACCAACCCAGCACCCTCAGCCCCTCTACACCCTCCCCGACCTCCGAATCCTCCTCTCCAAAACCTGGAGACCGGCACAGCTGGAGCTCAGCTCCAGAGCTGCCCCAGGAACGACCCAAACATCGAACCCAGCACCAGCATCGGCCCTGCCAGCTCCCCTGGGTGTCCCCAGAATGGACACCCAGCCCTGCCAGCTCACCTGGGTGTCCCCAGAATGGACACCCAGCCCTGCCACCTCCCCTGGGTGTCCCCAGCACAGACACCCAGCTCTGCCACGTCCTCTGGGTGTCCCCAGCACGGACACCCAGCCCTGCCACCTCCCCTGGGTGTCCCCAGCACAGACACCCAGCTCTGCCACGTCCTCTGGGTGTCCCCAGCACGGACCCTCAGCTCTGCCACCTCCCCTGGGTGTCCCCAGCACCAGCATCAGCCCTGCCAGCTCCCCTGGGTGTCCCCAG
>VWZN01000429.1:257743-276228 GCA_013396955.1 Regulus satrapa | reverse complement strand
ATGAAGGTATATGAATATGTAACAAGTCCATGCATTTAACAAAGCATATCTTTATTTAGGGTGTGCTCTTTATGGCAGAATGCCAAGAGGCACCCAGCCGGTCATTATTATAATTTTTTTTTTAAATTATTATTATCCTTGTTTTTATTATTAATAAACTTTAAAAATATATTAGAGGAGTGAACATCATTTTTCACCCAGGGATGCACAGGGACGAGGTTCCTTCTCAGGATCTCCTCTCAAAGCCACACAGCCCCATCTCCCTCAGCCTTTCCCCATCAGGGACCTGCTCCAGGCCCTTCATCAACTTTGTCACCTTCTCTGGACCCACTGCGGGATCTCCGTGTCCCTCCTGTGCTGAGGAGCCCAGAGCTGGACACAGCACCCCAGGTGTGCCTCACAGAGCAGAGGGGCAGCATCACCCCCACACCTGCTGGAAATTCTCTTCCTGCTGCACCCCTGGATCCTTTTGGCCTTCTTTGCCCTCCAGGCACTGCTGGTCAAGGACAACTTCCACTATTCCTGCTCTAAGCCCCAGTGTTCAACCTGGCTTTGGACACTTCCAGGGATCCAGGAGCAGTGGAGAGCCAGGGCCTCTCCACCCTCATATGGAACAATTCCCTCCCAATATCCCATCCATCCCTACTCTCTGGCAGTGGAAGCCATTCCCTGTGTCCTGTCCCTCCAAGTCCTTGTCCCCAGTCCCTCTCCAGCTCTCCTGTAGACTCCCTTCAGGTGTTGGGAGGTCACCATTAGGTCACCCTGAAGCTTCTCTTTTCCAGGCTGAACAAGCCAAATTCCCTCAGCCTTTTCTCACAGGAGAGCATCAGCACAGATTTCTCACTGCTCTTTCTCCATCCGTCCTCCCATCTGGATGGCAGCTGGGTTACAGCTCCCCTGGCTCAGCTTTTCCCACTGCTTTGCCTCTGTGCCTTTGGATTTATGCTACAATTCCCTGTTTGCTTTGGGAACACTGTGCAAGACAGTTTTGGTGGGTTTTTTTTTAGTCTTTTTCATAGGCAGAGCAAACATTATATCTGTGTCTGTTCCTCTCTAAGACCCCTTTTGTCTGTCAGCAAAGTTATGTTGGTACGATGGAGCTTGATCTTGGCAAATCTCTAAATTTATAATTAGCTTGGTGATTTATTTTTAATAGCTCACATTCAGGTCCTATTAAACTGGCTGCTCTGGCTGCCCCACTTCCTCCTTTAAACAAGAGTATCGAACTGGTCCTTTTATACTTTTCTGAGGCCATATCCTGCTGCCAGGAATCCTCACAAGGTTTGTTCTCCCCAGACTTTATTGCCAGTTCTCTGCACTTTCAGGTCACATTCATCAGGCTTGACTGATGTGAAAACAAATAAATACTGCCCAGAGCTTCAGTACGTGGCAGAGATTTTTTTTTTTTTTCCTGTTCAAAAGTTTCACTTAACGCTTTTCTCCAGGAAGAAATCCTTGGAGATCAGAATCAACCATAGAAGAGCCTTCTTTCTGTTTATTCATAGAGTCACACAGGATCACAGAATCACAGAATTATTTAGGTTGGAAAAGACCTCCAAGACCACTGAGTCCATCCTGTGACTGATCCCCACCTTGTCACCAGCCCAGAGCTTTGAGTGCCACAACCAGACCTTCCTGGGACGCCTCCAGGGGTGGGGACTCCAAACCTCCCTGGGCAGCCCCTGCCAAAGCCTGACAACCCTTTCCATGGAGAAATCCCTCCTGATATCTAATCTAAAACTCCCCTGGTGCAGCTTGCTCCCCTGGTTCCCTCTCCTCCTGTCCCTGTTCCTTGGGAGCAGAGCTTGACACTCCCTGGCTGTCCCTCCTGTTTGTGCAGAGCCAGAAGGTCCCTCCTGAGCCTCCTTTTCTCCAGGCTGAGCCCCTTTCCCAGCTCCCTCAGCCTCTCCTGGTGCTCCAGTCCCTTCCCCAGCTCTGTGTCACCTCATCTGCTTTCCAGGGCTCACAGGTCACTCACCAGCATCCTCATAGAGTCACTCAGGCTGGAAAAAACTTCCTACTCCAACCATTCCCTCAGCACTGCCAAGGCCACCGCTGCCCCGTGTCCCCAAGTGCCACATCCACATGGCTTTTAAATCTCTCCAGGGATGGGGACTCCAGCACTGCCCTGGGCAGCTGTTCCAATGTTTGGCCACCCTGTTTCAGTGAAGAAATTTTCCCTGATTGATATCTGATCTAAACCTCCTCCTTTCAGGCAGTTGTAGGAAGTCCTGTCCTTCCCTTCCACCACCACCGGGGCGTTCTCTGTGGCCACTCTTTGCTGTCATGTGGATCTGAAATAAAATAATTTATCCCTCCCTTGTCCTTCTACCTGCACTCCTTGGTCCAAGAGCCCTTCCTGGCTGGAGCAGCCATTTCCATGAATTATCCCTCTAAGATCTCTTTTACATCAGTGAAATTGCACTGTCACCCGTGTGTGTCGAGGGTTTGGACGGTCACTTGTGTGATCCATTTCACACCAGCCGAATTCGGCTCTGGTTTTGATTTTGGAGAGGTTTCATTCTCCTGGCTGAGAGCTGAGTGTCGTATTTGATCGCTCCAATAGGGAGCAGCATTCCCCACGTTTGGAACAGCTTCGCTGTGCTATAAAGACATCACTGGAGGTGGAAAATGTGAAGTAATTTCTGTTAAAGCGTGCCTTGAGGTTGAGATTTTTCTCTTGTTTGGTTTTGGAAACTTAATATTCGGCTGCATCAGGGCACTTCTGCCTCCAGAGCTCTCACTCGCGGCTGGCAAAGAATCACAACTCAAAACACAAAGGAGATCATACTTGATTTAATTATTATTTAATATTTGCTTAACGGGTAGCTTGAGGTCAAGGTCCAAATTATCCGACACAGCTCTTGCAAATTAGGAGTTCATGAAACAATTAAGTCCACGAATATTCATAGGGGCAGCGAAATTAGGCAGAGAAAAGGTTCCATCCAGGGCAATATGTGTTTCCCAATTACATTCCTGACTAAAAGCTGGTGTCACAGGAAAGAAAAAAGATATGAATGCTTGAATATGTATTTTTCTGCTATGGGTGATTCCAGCCCTCTAAGAAAATAGCCTAAAATCCTGTTTCCAGTGTGCCTGGGGACACTGAGATGTAGCTCTGCTCTGGGAAATAAAGGGATAAAGATGCCTGGTGGGAATTCTGTTCGGAGCTCTCCAGCGATTCCTCCCAGAAATCTTCCTATGAAAGAGATGTTTCCCGAGAGGAAAACCGCAGGGATCACCCGGGGCTCGGAGCCTGGGCAGGGAATTTTCCTCCCAGCACGTCCTTATCGATGGCTGTCGGCTCCAGAATCCCTTCGGGCTTTGGGGAATTCCTTTGGTGTCACTCCCAGGCTGAGCTGGGGTCGTGGGGGAAGATCCAGCTGGGATGAGCAGAGCCGGCAGCACGGGAATGGCAACAGCAGGGAGGTGAAGGAGGGTTGGAAGCACATCTGAGCCTGACACTCACCTTGCCGACCCCTTTCCACCTGGAGGAGACGCTTGGAAGGAGAGAATGACATTTCCCGGCTGAGGAGCAGCTCCGTGCCCTGCTGAAGGGCCCCATTGCAATGCCCCATAAACCACGGAGATGTGAGGAGGGAAAGGCGGCCAGGAAAAGAAAAGTGGGGAGGGGGAAAGGAGGAGGAAAGCGAGGAAAGAAATGTGAATCCCGGCTGTGCAACAAGTGAGGCAAATCAGCCTCTGTTGTGTGATAAACGGCCTGAGGCCAGGCTAAAAATGCTTATTGAGGGAGTCCTGGGAGAGGTGTGATGGAAGCACTAGGGACAAGGGCTGCCTGGAGACCCTAAAACGACAAGACAGCTTTGATTTCGGACACTGATTCGAGGGAGCACACGGATTAGAGGTGAGCTCTGGTGGGAGAAGCCGCCCATCAAGCTCCAGGCAGGGAGCAAGAGATTAACATCGTGTGACCCACGGAGCAAAGGATGTCACAACGAGTGCCCGCAGCCAGGAGACGAGGGGTTCAAGGAACAGCTACTGGGGCACTGAGGAGCACGAAGAGGCTCAGGGAGAGGGGGTGCTGTTCCTGGAAGTGCTGCCAGCACAGAGCTCGGCAGTGCTGGGCAGAGGCTGGCTGGGAACGCTGGAGGGACTGTGGCAAAAGAGGCAGCAGAGAGGAATTCTGATGATTTTCCTCCTATTCCGTGAGCTCAGCGTGTTTGTAGTCTTATTATTGCTGTTGTTATTTCATCAGCCTGGGCTTTACAGGGTCATGGAAACGTGGAATAGTTTGGATTGGAAGGGAACTTAAAGGTCATCTCATTCCACCCCCTGTTGTGGGCAGGGACACCCTCCACTATCCCAGGTTGCTCCAAGCCCCATCTCCAACCTGGCCTTGGTCTCACCTTGATGTAGGTGAGGAGGTGAAAAGCACATAAGAAGTACTGACAGGAGACTGAAAGCTTTTCAGGTTTCTTGTTTTATTTTTTTTCGTGAAATCTGGAGTGAAATTAATGGTGAGGGTTTGGGATTAGGAAATATCCACTAGGAGTTTAGTAACTCAGGGAAAGCTCTGCCTGGAAGTTTTGAGAACTGTCCTGTAACAGCCTTTGAATCAGTAATGATCACACCAGGAGGAAGGGTGGTGGAGTTCAGGGAATCATGGGGGACCCACTTTGCCTCTAGTCCCTGGGAAAACCCAGCAGCAGTTCTTTCTGTAAATGGTTCAATGTTTGTGCACTGGAGGACGACAGGATGATGAAAAAACACCTGAATAATTCACTGGGGATAATCCTCCACAAACCAACCCGATCTCTGTCTCTGACTATGATGCTGGTTTTGGTGACTGAGGGTCAAAAGAGAGCAAAACTTTTCATCTGGGCACCAGCTGAGTTGGGAAAGTGGGAATGACCACACGGTACCAAGACTGGGGGGAAATGAAAAAGGAGGAAGGCGTAAAGCTAGAAAATAGCAAGTGAAATGAGAACTTTTAGTAAAAAACTGGTTCAAAATAACCAATTCCTTTCTGGACCTATTACCTGTGATGGAAGAGGATAGTTGCTTCCAGTCTTGGAAATGGAAAAGCTCCACAGCTGCAACAATGTGCCCATATCTGGCCTCTGCACTTCAGGAAATCAGGGATGAACCAGATATGGAACAGACAGGGGAGGAAGTGACACAAACAGATGGTTGAAAAAGATGGTCTGAGGAAGAGCTTGGATGAACTGGGCTTCTTTTGTCCAGAAGTGAAAAGCACACAGGAGCTCCAGCAGTGCAGGCCACTGGGGATGGATTGGTTTCCTTGTGCACTGCTGCTTGGAAAAGCAGGAATCAACATAATTGAACATGTTGGGGAACGGGCAGGGTAGAGAACACCAGGGAATGGCTAAGGGGTGCTGGGATTGTCTTTTTTTGATGGTCACATTTGTCATGGATGGACTGTTTGGGGACCACAGAATGGGGATGGGGGATAGGTGGCTGCCCAAAGGCTCCTCCAGCTGCTCCAGTTCTCCAGATTTTATCACTTTATGAGTTAATTCAGGAAGCCCTCTGAGGAGGCATCTTCCCAAGGCCTGATGCAATGACTTAACCACAAAACCAGCCCTGTGCCAATCGCTCCTCTGTAAAGTGCAGCTCACTCTGCAAAATAAAGTGTCCCATTTAATCCCATGAAACACTCGCTTTGCTCCAACTGAGATGGGAAAGGAAAAAAAAAAGAAAGGATTTCCTGCAGATACTGGTTCAGATTTCAAAATTAATCAATTTCTACCATTGTTGTTCTTTTTCCGAGAATAAACTGGGCAGCAAATTTCATTTTCACAAGATGTTGCCAGGGGTTTGAGTGTTATTTGCCACACATGTGAGATAAGAAGGGAATGACACTTTTGTAGATACAGGAATCACTCCTCTGGTCATGAAGCCCAAAAAGAAATATTGAGCAGCACAGAAGCAATGCCAATGGCTTGCTTCAACAGAACCCACAAAAAATTATCAGGAAGAAACTGGTAAAATTAAACAAAACACCCCTGCCCCAGATATATTTCTCTCTCTTTTTTTTAGGATTTGCAAATGGTTGCAAGGAAAGTTCATTGCTTTCCACAAGGAGGAGGAAATGCCAGGCCCAGCAGAGCGTGTTTGATATATTATTCATAAGGAATTATGTGCTGAAGACTTGTCAGGATCCAGCAGCAAAAAACAGAGGTCAGCAGTGAAGAAAGCAAATAGACCTGCAATGGGTTTTAAACTGTTTTAGTGCAGCCAATTTCCAGCCCGTTTTATTCATTAGCCCTGGTTGTCTGGGATGTTCTCGTGGCAGGATGGAGGTTCCTTCTGAAGATTTCAGAACCAGCACTGCTCGCAGTCCCAGCAGGGCTCAGCTTTGTAAACACAGCAAATTAGATTTAGGGCTTCTGAACAGAAATAAAGAGGGAAACCCACAAGGACATTGCTCACTTTTCAAAGTGGAGCTGCACTTTCAAGGCTGACCCAGTACTGTCATTTCGGGGCTGTTTGAGCAACCACTGGAAAATAAAAGAGCACTATAAATAGCCAAGATGGGCTCATTAGCTCTTTAATTACACGTTGGTTTTCTTTTCTCTCCTCTGCCCTTTGTCCTGTGAGCTCACCATTGACAGTGACTGGGGAATGCCAGGGCTGGGCACATTGCTGTCATTCACTGCCAGTCCATGTTCCTGCCCTTACCTTTTCCACACATTGGAAGAACAGGATTCCCTCATGAAGCCCTGGTAGCAACAAGCATCGAGGGATGATGCTGAGAGAGCTGGAAACTGTTCATAATGGAGGAGAGAAACCTTCAGGGAGAGCAAAGAGCTCCTTCCAGAGCCTAAAGGAGCTCCAAGAAGCTGGAGAAGGACTGGGACCAAGGGATGGAGGGACAGCACACAGGGAATGGCTCCCACTGCCAGAGGGCAGGGATGGGTGGGATATTGGGAAGGAATTCACCCATGTAAAGCAGGAGCTGAGCTGGAGCTTTACTTTGCTCACCCATCGTGGAGTCAACGAGCCAGGGAATTTATTGTGCCACATTTATCCCACAGACACTTCCAAATCCACAGCTAAAGGAAGCAGCAGCAGCACCAGTGCTTGTAAATACCACTGTTTGTTTAAGGTTCTCTGGAGCACTGGGGAAAGTGCTCAGCCTGGGAAGAAAATCTCCACATCACTGCAGTGCTCAGGTCCTGGTTTGTTCTAGGGAGAGAGAAATTCACAGAGAGGTAAGATGCACATGCACACGAGGTCCCAGATTTTGTAAGCTGTATTGTATTTTGTATTGTATTGTCGAGAATTGGAAAAAAAAACAAACCAAAAACCCACCACTATTTAATTAAATAAATCAAAATAGTTTAATCTATTGCGGGGTATGCCTAACAAACCCTGGAGCAGTGTCCCCTTTACTGGTGGCCCTCAGGAAGCAGCTGCTGCCACAGGGCAGTGTCACCCACACCAGTCCTGCCGAATCATACCCAACCCCTTCCTCACCCCCACTTGGGGAATGCTCAGCTCCCACCCACAGAACCTCCCCGGTGTCTGGGCGTGGACATGCAGACCCTCTCCATGAGCTTTCCTAGGGAACCAAAGACCGGGAAAGTTTCCAGAAAATTCCCACTGAAGATCAGGTCCGGGTGGAGGCAGCTGTTACCCACCTTGTGCTGTAACACGGCAGGGGTTCACGCCTCAGGCAGGTGAGGGACAGCACAAAAAACAGCCAGGCTGTGGACTGAGCTGCAGTTGTTCCTCCTCAGGAGTTGTTTGTTAGCAGTAAACCAGGGAAAATTATTAGGGAAAGTGCTAAAATGGAAGCTGGCAGATTGAGGAAGGGAACAGGGAGCCTGTTTTGTCCCTGGGATGAGTGTTAGCAGGACAGGTGTAACTGCTGTGTTAAGTCATTTCTTCACTTGTTTTTTCCCCACCCTCATAGGGGAAATACGGTTTTCCCAGGATTGCTGCTCTGCTCTGGTCCTGGTGCAGTGTTGGAAAAGCTTCGTTTTACAGACACAAAGCAATTGAGAGGCATTTTCAAAGATTTTATTCTATTATTAATAGAATGCTATTCTCTCTGTTCCATCTTCCATTTGATTTCCCACAGTGCAGGTAGAAATCCCTTGGAATTTTTCCCTTGGCATTTATTTCTGCCTCCCTTCCCACCTTTATGGAGTTCCTGACTGTTTCTGTTTCCCCCCCTGCTTCTTTTTCAGCTTCTCCCACCTTCCCAGGACCTCTTCAGCCTCATGCCTATATCCTACTCCTCTTCTCTCCCTTTTCCTCCATGTCCTTAAAGACCCCATTGCAAAAGCATTTGCCTGGTTTGTGGCCCAGATTTGCCATTTTATATGGAATAGTGCAGGAATCTCACTGCTCCTGACACATCTGGGGAGTCGAGGGCAAGGATGGGTAAGAATTTTTCATCTCAGGGCTAATCCCTCAGCCTCTCCTGGTGCTCCAGCCGCTTCCCCAGCTCCCATCCCTTCCCTGGACATGCTCCTCAATGTTTTGTTTGCTGGGAGGGTCCCAGAGCTCCCCCAGGGTTGGAGGTGCCCCAGCAGAGCCAGCACAGGGGACAGGCACTGCTCTGGCCCTGGTGCCACCCCAGGGCTGGCACAGCCCAGGTGCCTTTGGCCTCTTGCCCACCTGGGCACACCTGGCTGATGTCAGCAGCACCCCCAGGGCCTTCTCCAGCTTTCCAAGCACTCTGGCCCAGCCTGTGGAGCTGAGGGGGTTTGTTGTGACGTCCCCAGAGAGGTGAAGTCGAATCAGAATAAAGAACACTGTGTGCAGTGAGTGCCCACATTCACCTGGTTTTCTTCCAGGCTGGCACAGCCCAGGTGCCTTTGGCCTCTTGTGATGTCTCTCAGGTGTGACACTGAGGCTGCACAACCTCCCACCCCTTTCTCTTTCCTTTGCCTTTCAATATCTCCCAGACCTGCCTTCCAACCAAACTTTGGCAGTGTCCTGAAATGCAGATCCTTCTCAGAGCACCTGGGAAGCACAGGGGGTGTTGGGTTTGAGCTCTCGTTATGTGTGAGACACCTCCTTTCCTGCTCTGTATTCTCTGATATGTGCTGAAATACTGGACCTTCACAGCTGTGGGGTCCCGC
Organism: Regulus satrapa; assembly: GCA_013396955.1. Taxonomy (NCBI): domain Eukaryota; kingdom Metazoa; phylum Chordata; class Aves; order Passeriformes; family Regulidae; genus Regulus; species Regulus satrapa. The sequence goes on along the minus strand of VWZN01000429.1, from coordinate 267,151 downwards.
CTGCTGCAAACTGGGAGAGCTGTGGTACAAAAAGCTCTTTCAGAGAGTTTTTGAAGATGAAGCTGGTAACTTTTGGAGACAATCGCCAAGATTTTGGGACGTGGCTGTACCAGAAGCCCTCTTTCCCAATCACCTCCTGGGATCAGGTATTTTACAACTGAACTGCTACCAAACTGGCAAACTTGATGAGGATCTTTTCTGGAGTCTGTACCGGGCATTCATTCTGCTTTGAAATATAGGGGTGGAGCAATTTTGGGTCCTTATTTTCACTGCCACAAAATTTCCCACCAGAGGGAAGAGAGCAGCAGTTTCTTGAGGGGAATGGCTTTGTAGTTCAGTCATGGAGAATTTGATCTACTTTTCCTCATAATTAATACCCAGAAACTTCCACCAGAAACCAGCACCCAGTGGGGCTCTGCAGTGAATGTCCCCCCTCTCTCTTCTTGCTGTGTGCTTTGGTCCTCACTACTTGTATCTACAGCAATACATTAAACAAATGCTGGTTTCCAAGCACACTCCTGAGCACAGTTTTGGATCAAGTCACCTGGAAATGTCCCAAATAACCCTTGGACTTGCCTCAGGAGTTAGAACATCCCTAATAGGTGGTTTGGATGTGACTCCCGGCCTCATCTGGAGTTTTGGGGACAGGGACCTGACCAGAGGTACCTGAGATTCCAGGATGGAATCAGCATTTCTCTCGTGGTCACAAAAGGATTTGCTCTTCACGTGATACCAACTTCCAGCACCAACAGAGAGCTCTCACCAGTAGGTTTCTGTCCTCACAAGCAGCATTCCCTGGGTGCTTGGCAGTGCATGGCAGTCCCAGGTGTGAGGGAGGACAGCTTGAACAGACTGCTTAATGCTCAAGTTTTCCCTATGGAGTGATGGATTGAGGGGTCAGCTATCATCAAATGTGTATTTGGGCTCAGGAGTGGGCTGGGAGTGGGACACAACAGGAGACAAAAACTGAGGCCAGAAAAATGGAGCAGAAAATCATGGAATGGTTTGGGTTAGAAGAGACATGAAAGATGATCTTGTTCCACCCTTTTGCCATGGACAGGGACACCTCCCACTATCCCAGATTGCTCCAAATCCTGTCCAGCCTGACCTTGGACACTTCCAGGGATCCAGGGGCAGCCACAGCTTCTCTGGGCACCCTCTGCCAGGGCCTGCCCACCCTCACAGAGAAGAATTCCTTTCCAAATCTAACCTAAAGCCCTCTTTTTTTAGTTTACAACCATTCCTGCTTGTCTAATCACTATCTGTGTAAAAAGTTGTTCTTCCTCTTTTTTACAAATCCCCTTTAATTGCCACAATGGAGTTGCCTGGGAGTTTCTCTTCTCCAGGTGAGCCCCCCCAGCCCTGTCCAGCCTGGCTCCAGAGCAGAGGGGCTCCAGCCCTTGGAGCAGCTCCGTGGCCTCCTCTGGGCTCTCCCAGCAGCCCCACTCCTCCTGCTGTTGACCCCAGGGCTGGGGCAGCTCTGCAGGTGGGGTCTCACCTGAGCAGGGCAGAATCCCCCCCTCCCCTGCTGACCCAGGGCATGGGGAATTTCAGGGATGGGCCATCTCCAGCTCTCACCCACCAGCATCCCCAAACCCTTCTGCCAAGGCGGCCCTCAGTGACCCTCAGTGAGCTCCTCTCCCAGCCTGTGCCCGTGTCTGGGATTGCCCCGACAAAGGACAAAGCAGAGAAGCCAAAGCACAGCTCTGGGCAGCAGCAGGGATGAGTCCCCCGGGGCGTGTGAGGGGTTTATGCACCTCCCTGGGCAGGGGCTGGAAGAGCAGTGAGGGACAAAGTCGGTGAGTGAAGAAAATCAGGAATAGGCACTGGATTTGGTGGAGGAGAGAGTCAATCCTCACTTAGGGATTGTGTGAGGGGGGATGAGGAGGGCCAGGCCAGGTGTCAGACACTCCGTGCCCGTGGGAGCGGCTCAGCTGGGGGGCACGTGGGGTGATGGTGGTGCCATTCCCTGTCTGGGGACTCCCCAGGGTGTCACCTCACCCAGAGCCAGCAGCAGGCAGTTGGATTTCCAGATTTCCAGCTGCATGTGGGTTACTCTCACCCTGGACTGTCCTTGTGCCCAGGTGCTCTGCTCTCTCAGGAGACTCCATCCCATGGTCTGAGCCAGGGCCTGTTTGGTTTTCCTGGAGCTTCCTGCTCAGGACACACTCATGCTCTGGGCCAAAAAAACCCCTCAGGATTGCTGGGATCTGAAATATTTCTTTGGGGTTTCATAATGTCTCTGTTCAATGTGGAGTAGAAAGGAAAGAATAAGAAGACACAGCACACTGCAAACATGTTATTAAAATGAACTGTTTATATTATCTCGGTTGAGTCAATACATTATAATGTATTAAAATGGAAAGGTACAAAATTGAAATAAATACTTTCTGATTCATGTATAAATCTTTTGTCAAGATGACATTTTGTTTCTTTTTTTTCTTTTTTTTTTTCATCAGTACATGTTTCAATAAAACTTTTAAAATGACAAAGTATCATTTAAAATATGGTTCATGGAAGAAAAGGTTGAAATCAAACAACTTTTGGCTTGTTTTGGCATGAGATCTTGACACAATCTGGGTTCCCCAAAACCACGTAAATGGTGGTAAAATATAAATGCTCAAACTTATTTAAAAAAATAAACAGGCTTTACAAAACCCTCTGATCCTTGACTTAGCCACTTTTCTGTATAGTCTGCACTTACGATATATACATTCATTATTGTCCAAGGGAAGACAGCCACTGACGTTCATTTAAAGAGCTTGGTGGAGAGGCTTAACAAACATTTTGCAGCTGACAACAATTAAACACGGGTAAAGAAACTCCTGACAGTGCAAAAAAAGGAAAACTGCTCAGAAACCAAAGCATACAAAGGGGGCAAGGAAGAGGAAAGTGCACAAGCCCAGATCTGATGCAAAGCTCCAGGCCAGGTCTAACGAAACCGCTTTGGCCAGGATAAGCTTCTTCTCCAAAGGGGAACGCAGGCTTGGAGATCAGTCCTGACGACACCATTCTGGGCTCCCCTGCAGCTCCCAGGGGTGTTCATGATCCCGGGAAAATCCCCCCTTGGCATGCAGGAACCTTCTGCAGACTCCTTCCTCGCTGGTGCTGAAGCAAGAGCCGAGCTCAGCGGAATATCCTGGAGTAAGCCTGGCCTGGGAGAGGGGGGTGACGTCGAGATGAGAAATCACAGAGCGAGAGGGGCAGAGGGGCAAGTGTGAGTGTGGGCTCGGGACCTTGGAGGAGAGGCAGTGGGGAATTCCCTCCTGGGCAGTGGGTTTTATCAGGATCGTGGAGCAGGCTTGGAGGTGTGCTTTAATCTCAAGTGTGCTTTTTTGTCTTTGTCACTGTAGCCAGGGGCTGTCGTGGTCCCTCTAACCTCTACCATGTGCTTATCATTCTGGGCAATGGGCAGGGTCCTGCTGGGGGCTGGGTGTGGGAGAATGGGCTTCCCTGGTGGATAATGGCGACTTCTTCCAAATTTCAGCTTCCCAGGAACTCTTCAAGTTTCACTCAAAAGGGGAAAAGGAATGTGGTTATGTTAAAATGGAATTAAAGAGAATCTTCCTGCCAGCCTCTGGATTTACCTTCTCGAGGTTGTTTGGCTGCCAGCCATTGAAACCACACAAAGTAAAGGGTGGATTTTCTTCGTTTGCTTGGTTTGAAGGCTGTAGAAGATTTTGCCACCTCGGAAAGGAGGGGATGGCCCCATCCTGGCTGGGTTGAGGGGCAGGCAGGACTTGAGAAGGCTCTGCCTGTGCCGCTCTTGGTGCTCCACAGTCTGATGGGGATTAAATCCTCTTGGAAACATGGCTGTTCCCATCCTGTGAGGAAGGACCTTGTGGCACCAGCTGTTTGCAGTGCCCTGAATGTTGCTGCTAGTTCCCATATCAAAGGGAATCCCATGGTAAAAAAAAAACCCTGCAAAGATGTGATAGACGGTGAGGATTTGGGAAGGAAAATTGTTTTTCTCTCCCTCCAAAAAAAAAGTCAGTGCGTCACAGTTAAAACTTCTTGGGAAATGCCAACTTCAGGCCTTTTCCTGTTGGAAAATATCACATCCGCTGGGAAATGAGTGACATGATTTGGAGCTCTTGGAGGTCTTCTTTGACATTTTCCTTCAGTTTGTTTTCTTTTCATTTCAGAAAGGCTTTTGTTTCAAAATGCAGGATAATTTATATATGAAATTAAAAAAAGAGGATGCAAACAGGGAAAGATCAAAACAACCTCCCTCCATGATAGCCAAACTGTTTTTGTTGGCACATGCATTGTTTTGCATATTTTTGTTTCATGTTTGCTGTTAGCCTTGAGGTTTCCATGTGGGTCGGAAAAATAAATTCACAGAAGTTCTTAAGGGATAGAACAGTTCTTTCCTATCCAACCCCCCTGTGGAGAAGACTTGATTCACCTTATCTAAAGTTCTCCCCTACTTTATTTTTGAATCTGTGACTTGGTTTTCAAAGACAAACAAAGCAGAAGTTCTCCAAGTGCTGCTTTCAAGTGGGAGGGACCCACTCGAAGCTGCTCCAAGAATTTCTATGTGCCAGCATGGCTGAAAGGAGGTAATTTGTCCTACTGTTTTCCTTGAATTGAATTCTCATGGTGCACAAGAAGGATCTTTTGTGGGCTCCTTTTCCACCCCGAAAGGGCATTTTGCTCTTTTTTCTTTTATTTTTTATTGTTTTGTTTCCTAATCCAATTTTCTTACACCTTTCAAGAGTCCACCTCAGTGGAGCTCTTGAAGGAAGTAGCCGAAATTCTGAGCAGAAATTCCTGAATTTGAACAGAATGTTTTTCAGTTTGTCAATCATTCATTCTGATGAAGATGAAACTTGGGATAAAATAGCAATTTTTGCTGACTATGGACTAGACTAAGATGGTGGCAATGTTTTCCTGTCCAGCACCAGTTGCTGGGATTCATGTCCTAAATCTTGTCTGCTGGAGCCCAAACTCATTGACTGAAGCGTGTACAGTCAGGGAGAGGCTGGATGAGGGTGTTCAATTCCTGCCAAAAGCTGAAAATTTATTTTAAAATTAATTTTCCCTGCACACCCTTTCAAACAGCAAACAGCAAACATTTCCTGGTCTGCTCCTGCAGTGCTGTAGGACAGCTTGGACTGTGGCACAGTAAGTACTGGCATCATTTTTACGGACAAAATGTGCACTTGCCCCATTCTTCAGTGATTTTTGCAATCCAGAGGCTGAGTTTGTGGTGGAAAAGATGATTAGGAGGTTGGTGGTGGCTTAGGAGTGTGGAACAAAACCCCTTTGTCCATGGTTGTGTTGGACATTTCATGTAATTCAGGAATAAGAGCAGAAATTCCTTCATCTGATCTCCTCCACATCTCACACCAAGACTTGCCTGGGAGATGTCGATACAAATGCCCCAAATTTTGGCATCAGACGAAAGAAATGAATAAAACTCCTGATTTTCTCCAACAAAGATTTGTCAAGACAGAGTCTGGGAATGCTTTTTGTTTCTTTCATGAATGGTGGGTGTTCCTACCTGCCTCCCAGAGAAGGGTCTCACAGCAGCTCTGTGAGGTAGATATTGAACCTGGGTGGGCAAATGGAGTCACACAGAGAAGAAGGAGAGAGAAAGTGTGAGGAAAAGCCATGGCAGGGTTCCAGGGATCCTGGATGCCAGCCTGCTGCTCCAGGGAGAAGAGACCTGTCTGTCTGCTGGAAGATGGGACAGACACCAAAGGAGCTCTTGGGACAATACTGTTTTTCCTGTTTGGAGTCCAGTTTTCAGCTTGTTAAAGTTCAGAAAAGTACACTGGGTGTAAGACCAGTGAAAGAGAGAATCCAGAAGATTGGGAAAGTCAGGTATGGAGCAGGGACATGGAGGAAAGCACTTCCAACTTGCTGCTCCAAAGGGACATCTGTGGGGTCTTCACAAGCACACCCTCAAGTGAGCTTTGGAACTGCGATGGAAAGGCCAAAGGGATTTGCTTTCACAGATTCCAGTGGCTGCCAATGGAAGCTTCTCATCTCACAAGGAAGAAAGAGGAGGAAGAAAAGAAAGGCAAAGAAAGAGGAAAGAGGAAGAAAAAGAAAGAAGAAAAGAGAAATATAGAGAAATAGATAAAGGAGAGAGAGAAAGAGGAAAAGAGAATGAAAGAGACTAAAAGAAAGAAGGAGGAAGAAAAAGAAAGAGAGAAAGAAGAGAGAGAGAAAGGAGGGAAGGAAGGAAGGAAGGAAGGAAGGAAGGAAGGAAGGAGTGGGAAAAAAGTAAAGAGAAAGAAGAAAAAAGAAAAACCACATAGTTTTCCCTATTTGCAATCTGCAAAGGGGGTGTTTTCCCTTCCAACATTCTGCAAAGTGCTGTGAGGCAGAGAAAAAACAGGGAGACTGTCCCATGCAGAAGATTTTGGGAGATAGCACCTGGCACAAGGTTTGCTACAATATGTTGGTTATTCTTTATTGCGTTGGAAATAAAACAGTCATGGAAAGTCCTGCATAAATCCACAGCCGTGGCCTGCAAAATCCCCACCTCACCTTGACTTTGCTGAATATTTTCAGGGTTTAGGGTTTGAGGGTTTTAATTAGAGGGTTTTGTTTGTTTGTTTTTGTTGCTTTGTTTGTTTTTAAGTTTGGTGTCAAGGATGGAAATTAGAGCTGTCATGGCATTTGTTCTTCTGAGGGCAGGAAGGGAAAAGTCTGTCTATACAGAGAGATTCTTCTGATGTGTTTCTAGCGAGGGCGAGCAAAGCACTACACCCATCTTGTAATCCAGGGTAATATTTTCTAAGACGATTTTTATCTTATCCCAGAGCATGTTCCTGTTGAGCAAACCATAGCTTGGTGGACAGCTGGAAGATGAACAGCTGGTGGAGAGCTGTGCCATGAGTTATTTCTGTGGGATTTTGGTAATTTATATCAGGTCTGTGGTTAATTAATCAAGTGGAAACATTTTCATGCTGGCCTTGGGACAGGGAAGGAGGATGGACCATTGGAGACTGACTCTGAGTCTCAGACTCAGCTGCTCTAAAAGCCAACCCCTCTTGATGTCTGTGGGGCCATGAAGAGGAAGATGGGCCAAGGGCAAGGGGACGCTACAGATCCATAAATCCAGATGGCATCTCTCAAGGAATAAACTTTTTCCTAGCAGGGCACAGCTCCTTCTGCCGTATGTGTTGGAGATACAGAAGGGCAGCTCTGCAAAAGAAAACGGATGAGAAAAGCTCTTGTAAAGGATTGAGTGCTGATGTTCTCCATCTGAGAATGCTCCACAACCCTGAGGGGTCTGGAGCAGCTGAACTCACAGCCTTTGAAAGCAAAGCTTGATTCCAGCACCAGCTTTTCTATATAAAGACCTCAGACTTGGGATCGACTGAATTCCTTTTGGGGAGAAAGATCCACCAAGCACCACGCCACAAAACATCAACCAGGAGATCTCCTCCTCTCTCCAGAGAGCCAGTGCTGAGGCATTTCCACAGTTTGACTGGAGTAACTCTGGACCTGGAACAAAGGAAGAACAAAGCTTACCAAGCTGGGGAGACGAGCGCCACGAGCAGCTTTTCAGAGATGCAGCCAATCCTGCAACAAATCACAGGATTTGCAGTCAGCAGCAAGGCCAAAAGCCGGCATCCATCGAGCTGTAGGATTTGGCCACAGGACAGTGCCTATATCTGCATGCCAAGCAAGGATTCCTGCCAGTGCCTAGTGTCAGGCTGTTTATTTCTGTCCGGATTAAAACCAATTAGAACATCAAGCAGCAAAATCAGAGTGCAGCTGTCATTTAAAAGATGTGGTGGAGATCAGGGAAGACTGGAAGTTAATTGGTCAGTGACTAGAAGGAAGGTAAGCAAAGAGAGAGGTATGGAGTTGTTCTATTTCTGGAGCTGAGAAGGAAAGATTTGTTCCCTATCTTCCTGTGTGAAAAGAATATTTAAAAAGCTTTCAGGAAGGAAAAAGCTGGTGAAAGCAAACTGGAAAAGTTTAGGTTACTTGGACCGCTTGTGGTGTGAGGACAGAAAAGAATAGGGGGACTTCCCAGAAAAGGAAAATTAAATGAATCAATCTGTCCTCTTGGGTCTCAGCATGGGTCTAGCTGGGATTTGTACATGTTATAGCTCTGCCAAGTCCCCCCAGGTGTGTGATCCACACCTCCTGTACCAGACTGTTGCATAGAGTGGCCGTGAGCTGGCAGGGTCACCCCAGAGGTGGCTGCAGGTTGCTAACAGTGCTCTGCCACTTTACAGGCTGCACGAGTAAGATCGTGTTATGCTGGAAAAGCCCTTGGAGACCCCCTGGGATGAAGGACTTGAAGAAGTTGGATAGCTCTAGATATTCAAGCCTAGCTCTGTCTTATTTTTGGGAAAGGCCACCGGATATTTTCCAGGCATTGGGAGACAAGAACATGAGCGTTGGCATTGCCCAGCACAGGGAAGGCAGTCACATGAGCCATTAATGGTCAATAAACCCAACAAATTTCCTTGGTTCCCGCTGGAGGCTTGGAAATGTCCCCGTTCTGGTGGTTCAGCAGTAGCAAAGCTTGGAGAGAACTGGGAAGAGGTGTGGTGGGGGCAGGAGATGTGAAAATGAACCGCGACCTTTGCCCGCGTGGTCGCCTCTCGGACGGTTTGGTCCTAACTGTCACGATATCCATCAGCTCTGCAGGATGCAGAGCCAGCTCCTCTGGAACATGGGATTTGTGCTTCTGGAAGGGAACATGGAGCTTATTGCAAGTGCTGAAGGCTCGTTGTGTTTCTCACGGTGGCAAGGGCTGGTCGTCCACACTCCGCTGCTGCCGGTACCCTGTGACTTCAGCAGTGTGGAACGGCTGCCACAAAAGCCAAATTCATCCATTAGAGAGCTGGGAGAGAGCCCAGGGGTTGCCTGCTGTGATCCTGATAAAACACGTGCTGCCGAGAGGAAAAACCCAGCCTTTGTTGGTTAAGGACAGACCAAATCCTGCCCTCAAAACCCCTCCGTGGTCGGAGAGCGCCGGGCCTGGTGCTGGTATCCCACTGGAGCCGCACCCTCGGATCCTCCTGGTCCCAGTGGCACCCGCAGCCCGGCCTGGAGCATCTCCCCGCCGCAAGATCCCAAGGGAAAGTCAAACCTGGACTTCACAGCAAATCAAATGCAACGCAACTGAACCACGAGCGTGATGCGAAACATCGTTTTGGCCGGACGGAACGCAGTTTCCACAACCTGGTTTTAAGGAACAGTATCACACAGAGATAGATACACTATGCTAGGTCTGGAGGAAAGAAAAGAAACCAATATGCTAAATAAACTAAGACATACAGTATAGGGGATATTCTGATCAACAAACCAATCACCATTAGAATCAAAAAGTAAACCAGCCTTTCACTTAGGACCCTAACAACATTTCTCAATGCACTAAGTACATTTTAAACCATGCAAGTTTACACAAACATCTTAACTAGGTTTTTT
>VWZN01000429.1:234478-257704 GCA_013396955.1 Regulus satrapa | reverse complement strand
TTTTTTTTTTACTTTTTAAAACACCAACATTATGCATTTCTTTGTTAATTATATTGGTTAAAGTTGCAGCCGTTCACTGCCAAATATCAGATACATCATATACATATTTTTGTACAGAATCTGGACAACACAACATTACACAGCCTAAATAGAGAAAAAAAGATTATTTGTTCCTTTGTTTGTTTGTTTTTTTCAGTTTTAGTAAAAAATATGAAATGGTGATAGGAAGGAGGGAGAAGGTGTGGGAAATCTTCTACCAAATTAAAGGGTTATATCAAAATAATTCCCAAATCACAGTACAACAAGGAAAAAAAATGGTTCGAACTCAGCTCCACATTTAAGATTCTCTTAGCTAAGAAACAAGACTTTACACACAGAATGTATCAGTATTCAAAAATAGAAAGAACTGCAACACCATGCTGTGATTCCAAATACATCTCCGTTCAAAAAAAATGTTCAAAAGGGGAAGGTAAAAAAAAAAAAATAAATTAAAAAAAAAATATCGATAAACTCAGTGATTGCAAAGTTGTCTCGTTGGTTTGGATTTCCTACCTACTCGCGATGCATTGCCGTGGGATGGAGCTGGAGGGCCACGGCGGCCGGAGCAGCGCCAGGATAAAGGAATGACTCGGGAATCGCTCGCTGGGTTCTGTTGGGGCAGCTGGAGCTCGGAACGGGATCTGAAACCATCCCGATGGTTTGGGGTCTTTGCTTTTCCTTCTACTCGGCTCTGAACAAGAGCGGGGCGGGGACCCCCCGGGGCTCCCCCACGGCCACACCCTGCCCATCCACACGGAGCAATGCAGGTGTTGGCTTAGACCGAAGGGAAACGCAACCTGGAAATCAACCATGGAGGATGCTGTGGTTGGCATGGCAAGTATACAAAAATGCTAAAATTTCAGATATAATCAAAGATACAAAATCAGTTCTGACAAGAGGGTTGGTTTTTTTTTTTTTTTGTAAGTTTTTTTTTTTTTTTTTAATAGCAACCATTACAGTGCAAGGTTTTAAAAGTTATTATTACAGTAAAAGGTGTGTATCTGGTTTTACAGTAACTGTAGCACTGATTTTTGTTATGTATAGTAGGTCCCTGATGTAAAGTGTATGCACCAGTTTGAGAGAAAACCCCGCACAATAACGGCTCTTTAGCTTTAAATACATTTTCTTTTTTTTTTTTTTTTTAAACAGATACAAAATAACACATCAAGTTCACAATTTCACAAGCACAGACTTTTGCCTTAATAAAAAGCATGAAAACTTGGTTGAAACCCCGACATTTAAAGAAATGTAAATATTCAATGAGGAACGCGAGTGTGTGTTTGAGTCACGGCTTTCTGCCACCCCACCGAGCTCCTGGATGAGTCTGTGCTGTCCAGATTGCTGCTTCTTGCTCACCCACCATTATTTTTTTTTTTATTTTTTTTTTTTTTTGTCCAGGCAAAGTGGTGTTCAGCTTCCCACATCTGGGATTTGAGTTTGTGCATTTAATGCTATCAATAATCTATTTTTTGGGTGGATGAGTTCTCAAAAAGAAGGATCATCCACAGAGGGTCTGTGACTCCAAGCCACAGGTTCATTTGGGAGGGGCTTTTGTTTGAAATTATCTGGATGAGATGCAAATGACTGCAGCCTTGCAGTAATCCTTAGAAATTGGTTGGAAAAAACCTCTGTGATCATCAGGTCCAACCATCAACCCAGCACCATGTTCACCATTACACCATGTCCTCAAATGCCACATCCACTCCGCTCTCACTGCACCCACATTTGGCTTTTCTGAATTAAAGAAGTTTCAGAATCACAGGATCACAGAATATCCTGAGTTGGGAGGGACCCACAAGGACCATCAAAGTCCAACTCCTGTCTCTGCACAGGACAGTTCCAAGAATCCCACCCTGTGACTAAAACATCATGGTAACTAATGGCTAATTTAGTGAAACACATTGATTTTACTTCACAACCAACTTGACTTTCCTGAAAGCAAGAAAACAGTAATCAGAAAATAGCCAGGAAAATCTGATACTGCAGTTTAAAATCCAGCTCTGAGAAGAGGTATCCAGCTGACTTCATAACCACCAAAACCACAGTGGTTAGAAATGTTCCTGCCCCTCCACAGTGTTTCAGGAATTTATTTAGTGCATGCTTTTGCAATTTCTACCTTCTCAAGCTGCCTCTACTCAGGTAAATAATATGTTTTTCATCTGAGTTCAAGTTATTGAAAGACCCAGAAAAGTGCTGTGGAATTCCTCTCCAAAGGAATCCTTCATATCTCCTTCCACTCATGGTAGAGGAAGCAGAGAACTCTGACCAGACTCTTTAAGGGAGAGAAAGTTAAGTGGGATTAATCCTTCTTTTGACTTCTCTCCCCACTCCAAATGGGTGGGTAAGTAATATACAGTACTCAGATGGGAAAGGCTAAAGAATTACTTAAATGGAATATCTTGCACAAAAAATACCAAACATATTCTGAAAATTGCCTCTGCAATCCTCAGGAAAATGCAGTCCCGGCCAGAGGCTGGAGGAGGTTTGATGAACATTGTGAGCTCAGAGGAGATAAGGACAAATATTTTACCAAAGTTCTTCCATCTCTGCCTCCCTTTAGATTTTATTCTGGACACTTGAGGGACTTTTAGAAGCAGCAGGAGTCTAACACAAGAGTGGGATGCCCTTGGTTGTGTCAGTCACCATGTTCTATTTCTGTCAGAAGCTACGTCCTCCCAGCAGGCTTCTGCAGTCAGTTCCACCACTGCCTCTCAGCTCCTCTTTGCCAATTCTGTCCATGTAGGAATCTCTCCTTTCCTAGAGCACACCTGCACCTTGTCCTGAGGAGCTTTTCTCCATGGCAAACCTGCCCCTGCACCTGGGTTTCCTAATTTTTAAACACTACCTGCTTTTGGAGAAGAGCCTGGCTCTGCTGGTGGGATCTACCCAGCACAGGGGGAGCTCGTGGCAGTCTAGCTCATGGAAATGTAAAATGCTTGACAAAATCCCTGGTCTGGAAGAATCAGTCTCTTTAAAGAGGGAAGGATCAAGGATTAGGCACATTCTCATCACAGTGCTCCTCTACCCTAGGCTTTGATTACCAAGACATTCCTCTGGAAGTTTGATGGGCCAGTGGAAGAGCAATGCAAGCATGGAGGCCTGTGGTGTTGTTGTGTGGTGCCCCACTGCAGGAGGGATTTCTTTATGATCAGTATTCGAAAGCAAAAATCCCTTTAACAGACTAATTAAATTTTAAAAAAACGCCAAAAAACAAAAAAGCCCTGCAACCTTATTAAAGGAAAAGCACCACTCCTCCAAACTCTGAGCAACAAGGCAGTGAAGCACAAGCCTCACTGCAAAAGACTGAAAAGTCAGGAATTCCGTGAAAACTTTATGGCCTGCCCAGAAAATACTTGGACAATTAAAGCACAAGCTTTTAAGCTAGAAAAGAAGTGGTAGGAATCAGATAAGCCAAGTTGCTTCTATCAAACTATGTCAAGGTTTGGGATCTGAGACTGTGAGGCTTTTTGAGAGGGGTAAGCTTTGTTATTCCAGGAAACAATGAAGATCTCTACTTTTTTACAGCGATTTTGCCCCTTGGTGTTAATGTCTGTACTTCTCTGATGAATTGCAGATGGAAGAAGGACAGCAGGAATGTTGCCTCATTCCTACACAAAGGAATTTGCTGCATGAGCAGTGAAAATGGCCTGTGATCTCTACATTGTGTTAGAGGATCACCCCTGGCTCCTTCTGTAGTCACTGGAAGGAAATTGGCATTTCCAGAGGCTGACTGATCTCTCCTGCTTTAGATATCTCTGCCAGGAGGAGTGAGTGTTCTTCTCCAAGGATCAAAGACAAAGTTGAGCAGGAACTAGTTTGAGTTTGGGGAGTTAACTTTTAAATATCTAAGTCAGATAAAGTGAATTTCACCAGCAATACTCAGTCTTAAACGTTGGTGGAGGTTTGGGTTTTTTAAAGTACGTTTCCATGCTGGCTTATTCCATCCTGAATTTATTAATCCACATTGCAGCAACAGCCATCTTAAATTTTTGTTCCTTTATTTCATGCCAAGGCAACACAGCTGCTTTTCCCCAGTGTTGTCAGCACAGTTCCTCTCATCCCACTGCACCTGTAATTGTTTTCCCACTTGGGGCTCCCACATGCAGCCCTGGCCAGTGCCTTTGGGAGCTGAACACCTCTTGTTCTTTTGGGTCATGCAATGATTGCTGGAGCAATCCCACAGAGCCCAGAGAGATATTCACAAGGAAATCAGCAGGATCTGTGCTTTTTGTAACATGGGAAATGTCTCATTAATTGACATTAATCCTATAAAATATCTTTGGAAGGTAAAAACAAATGATGCCACTTGTTCTGCCAGAGAAAAGACGTCGGCTTTGTGCAAGAGATTTGGGCACACTGAAGGATTCCTTCTTCAAAAAGAAGGTACCAGACACTGCACTTCAAGCCTCTGAACTGTTTTTTGATTTTTTAAATAAAAATATAGAAGAGGAACCGCAGGACCTTACAGTATCCCTTTGGAGTGGCTTGGCAAGCTGATCTTGGTTGTTCAAGTTTATCTGAATTCCCCAAATGAGCAAAATTGGCTGTGGCCAAACCTGGACAGAAGACCAAAACTGAAGGCAGGTCAAGATTTTCAGCAGGTGACACTTTCCTACTGAAACCTTGAGCTGGGGAAGAAGATGAAAATAGGTTGTTTGGGATGAAAATGGGATTGTTTGGAAGTGCTGCTGTATAAATACGGTGTTAAGCGGCCATTTAGGTTCCAATTAGATCTTTTACAGAAATCAAAGTTTTAAATATTATCAACATGAGTCACAGTGTTAAAATGGAGACGTTCTTTTCCTCCCATAAAGATTGGAAGAAGCAGGAGATCACCTTGACAGGTGAGCAGCCTGCAGGGCACACTTTAAAAATTGATTTGATCTTGGGACACTGGGAGCCTCATTATCTGAACAAACAGAGATTGATGCCTGTGTTTGAGTTGGTATCTTGGACTCCTTCTAAAGTCAAGACAGACCAGACATTTCTAGGTCATGATTCACCTGACAAAGTGCAGGCAGCTGCTTTACAATGATAGGAATTGCATCCCAGAAAGGCACATTCCTTCCTAGATGTGTGGCATCCATTCATTAATCTACACAAGTGGGACAACCACGCACTGTAAATGTCTAAAATTGGGTGAGTCAAATCTCACCTTCACTGCAAATCTATTAACTTTCACTTTTTTTTTCTTTTTTTTTTTTTTCTTTTTTTCCTCCCAAAGCAGCCAGGATGACCATGGAGCAAACACAAATCTCAAGGACCAATCCTATTTCTAGGGGGGCAGTCAGAAACCTTAAAAAACCTGAGAGATTCCTACTGCAGCTCTGTAGGAGACCTTTTCTGGATAAAGAGCAAGGGGAAGGAATAAAATTGCCCTGGAATAATGACAGGGAATCATTATCTTGCCTCACACACTCATCTAAGGTGTACAGGGGTGACAAATTGTCATGGGAATGTAGATGAAAGAGACCTTAATAAAGAACAGAAAGCAAACCATGTGCTAAAAACTTGTGTTGTTGCTGCTAAGAGCAATTTTCAAAGGACAAAACCAGCTGGTATTCTCACAGGGTTCTTCTTAGTTTCTACAAAAGCAATGATTCCAAAATCCTACCATGATAAACAGGCCTGGACACACACCTGGGGAAGAACATCTGGCTGCTAAAGCCTGCAGGTTTAAGGGACTTATCTTCTGGAACTCCTCAAGTAGCTAAATAAATTATAAAGGTGGCCATAGGATGTGAAAACAACCAGATTTCCATCATTGTTTAAATATTTCCAGACTATACCAATTGAGAAATGAGCACAGAATATTTAAAAAAAAAAAACAAACCTGGTATAGTTTTTATTACCAGATTGATTCCAACTATTTTACTTCATGCAAACCAGGTGCTTCTTTTCCTGAGAAAGGAACAAAGGCTTACAGGTGATCTCTGCTGTTTGAATTACCAAAATTTGGCTGATGTGGATGGAAGTTGCTCTTGGCATAAGAAGATGCAAATACATTTGGGTTTTTTTTTTCTGGTAAAATGTGGCATCCTTATAGAAGAAAAACCCCTAATATTGCAAAAGCATCTGATGCACTGACCACAAGACCTGATAGAGCCAGCATAGAAGGGATCCACAGAGTTGTGCAGCAAAATCTGCTTTGCCAAATCTGTGGACTTTTAACCCAATCTGAAGCTGCAAACATCTCCCCAGGCCTCACTTGATGCAAATTCTTCCAGTGTTCTTGGCTGTGAGTTTTAAGACAGCTCAAGGCTCAGCTCTTAGAGTGAGCATCAGAGCTGGGGAAGGATTTGGGGAAGAAAACAGAATTATATTTTAAATCCGTCTTGGACTGAGAGAAAGTCAGAAAAAAAAAAAAAAAGCCAGAAAAACTTCTCCTAGCCTGAAAAATGAGAAATTATTGAAGGAAAATGCAGCCAGCTCTGAAGGTTCTGAATTCAGCGGAATATCTCACTTTTCGAAGGGAAATGCACATAAATACAGCACTATTAAAACTCAGGCAGCACTGTGGAGTCGTTATTTTTTTAAAAAAAAGCAAATGTAACAAGGCCATATGCCGTCCTTGAGGCTCTGCTGGCAGCATAACAAAGGGAAGGCATGGACCAAAAAAATTCTGGGCTCTTCCTGGAACATTCTGATCCCCTCAGCTCCCAGGGAAAGCAGGGATGGTATTTTGGGACTTAATAAGAAACCCTTGGCACCTTGCAAAGTTGGAGCCTCTTGCTTTGGTGTGGGATAAGAACAGGGTGCAAGTCAGAAGGATGAAATGGGCCACAAAAGTTTGTTAACAATAGAATGACAACACTGGGATAAAAACAATTTTTAGACATTTCCAAGCACTTTTCAGTCAGGTTTTGGGAGCCGGCTTAGTCTGAGGTAATACAAGAGGCATGGTTTGAAGGGGGAGGTAATTTCAATAATAAAATATATATTTCTTCTAAAAGATAGGACCTCTCCCCCAAACCTTGTCTCTCTCTTATTAAGCAAGGACTTGTTTTCAGGTTGAGTCTGATATCACCTCCTCTTGACTTTTGCACTGTTGGTTGTCATGACATTGAATCAAAGCTGATAAGGTTTGTGGTGATTTTATCCATAATAAATTAAACACCAGTTGTTCTTTCTCCCTGTGACAGTGCCCCTGAGCCTCCACAAAAGGGTGCCCACAACCAAAGCTGTCTCCAGACCTGCTACTAAATCCCCTCATGGGGGTCAATATGCACAAAACTGTGCCAAGAACTGGAAAACCTTTGACAACTTTCCCAGGTCCTGCTCTGTGTGATTCATTAGTGTGAGTGGGGACAAGGAATGCAACAGGAATGGGAGAATAATCTGTGTCTTATTAAGTTTAGAGATTTTTCCACTTCAAAGCACAAGCAAAATGTTACTCAGCCCCTCATCCTGCATATCAGGGATGGCGCTGGAGAGACCCCAGGCAATTCCACCAGGGAAGGAGTTTGGTTGCTCTTCTTGAAGACTGAACTTGGCTGGGCAGTGAAACGCTCATCTGATGCTCAGGAAGAGCTGTACCAAACTCCCTGCCAAGTGATGTCATTGGTGCTGAGCTAATGATCCAAAGAGGGACTGGCACCGAGAAGAGCTGAGTGTCCTCACAGCCAGGGCCATTAACACCTCACAAAAGTAGCTCAGGGTGCATATTGGAGACTCGAGCCTCGGAGATGGGACAGGCCCCCCGAGGAGGAGGAAGAGCATCCTTTCAGCTTCTACCAGCCTCACACCTCCTCCTGGCATAGCTAGTCCAGGTCAGGGCTGTGTCTTGGTGGCGTGACTGCTTTGGTTAGTTCTCCTCAGGTTCAAGGTGATCCATCACTTGTTTGAGCAATTATCTTTTCCTGACAGGAGAATGGACATAATTCACAATTGCCCCATCAGGCATTTGGTCCTTAGCCTCCTTTGCTGAGTCGGTATTTTGAAGGAGAATTTCAGTGGGTTAAAACTGCAGCACTTTTTTCCATATATTTTAAGCTCTGATGTATTTTGTAGGATCTTCTGATGGTGCACTGGTCTGTCCTTCCTCATGTGAGCCTGGGAATGTCCTGATGCCCAACCCTGCAGCCATGAAGGGACCCTTAAACCTGGTTTCACCCTCATGCCTTGGACAAAAATTTGTTTCTTTGACTTGAGCTGAGGAGCGAGTGAGCCCAATCTGACTGCCTGCAGGGCCCTGTGCCTCCAAACCTCAGGAAAAACAGAGAGAAAATAAAACCGAGTCCTGCAGTCTCTGTCACTGCTCTGCTGCCTAAAGGATCTCAGGAAACCCTAGATCTAAATCAAATGAGTCTTGGTTTCTGTAAAAGCTCCCTGGTCAGAACCTGCTCAACCTTTCACCCAAACCTTCTCTTTAGTAGGTGAGACAGCAGAAGACATTCCCAGAGCTGTCATATCCACTTGCTCTATCCCCTCTGTCGTGCAACAGGCAGCACAGAGGCAACTCCTGCTCACTGATGGATGCTCTGCTCTAGGCCAGGGGAAAAGCTGGGTCATGTCCATGGAAGCTGGTAAAGCTTTCCCACATTTAGCAAGGTGGAATAAGAGGAGAATTTTGCTCAGGAGCCAGCTTCCGAAGCAAAAGGGATTTTTATAGAAATGAACAGTCCTGAAACATGGAAAGGAGCAGGTAGCCCAGCAGTGAGCGTGAAGCTCCTCCACAGAGATGGAAGGGACACAGGAAGAATCTCAACAAAGCAAAGCTGATGCTCCAGAAGGATTAAAAACCTGACAGTTGGCATTAGGAAATCACTGCAATATGAGCACAGTAACAAACCAACCAGATGTGACAAGGAAACGCTTCCATGAGCAAAACCAAAGGCATCCCATCAGCACCAGTGGAAATAAGTGTGGGAGTAAGGGAAGAAGACCTGAGCTCCCTTCAAGGAGATGAAGGAGGAGAAATGCTGAAGGCTTGTCCAGTTCATCAAACCACCACCAGCCCTCTGAACACCTCAGGACGTCGTTAATGCTGCTTTGGACATGAGGTTCATTCAGCACCTGCAGCTCTGGAGGGCAGAGAGGATCCACCAGGATCCACTCTTTAATCTTAATTAGCGTGACCCAATCAGATCCAGAAGTGATTCCACGACCTGGTCCTTCCCAGAGCACATTTCAGTGCAGATGGGAGAAAAGCCAGGCTGGCTCTTCCATTTACTGCACAGACTCTTTGCTACTCAATTAAAAGGAGACCTTTTTGACTTCACAGCAGGGACTGAAGACAATAACCACAAAGTACAAAATCCAACCCTATATCTGAAGCAAATAAAGAACAAATAAGGCCAGGAATTCCTTGTCATTTCTGAGCAGAAATGAAACAGCTGCATCTCTCCCTTCTGCCTAATGCAAGATGATTAATGAACAGATTGAAAAGATTGTGTATTTCATGTCAAAATTTGGGGATTATAATAGGCAAAGATTGAACTACCGTAATGGACCCTCAATCAAATTATAGCAGTTTAACAATAAATTGTGCTTTTTGGTATCTCAAGCTCCTCTCAAACTTCAGAAAGTCTCATTATCTCAAAATAAACCTTTCAAAAAGCTCAGTAGAATGACAAAATGCCCAAATTCAAACACACACTTTGGAAGCATACTTTTCATATAGATATTTTTCTCATTGTTAGATTATTTCTTTTTCCAATTCAACTCCAACCTGTAATTCCATCTGCTATACGACTTCATGAACACATCTGTGTTTCATTCCAGATAGACAAAATACTACACCATAAAAATAGAAATAGGTGGGAACAGGCAACAAAAATAATCAAACCAAACCAAAGAACAAGCCAGATTTGTACAGACACCAGATCAGAATGAGGAAAACAAATGCTGTTTGTACTGAACAATTGTGCCAGTTTTAGAGAGAAGACTACGCAGAAGGGGTCTCATGAAACCCAGTCTAAATCTGTGTTTTGCAGTCCTGTCTTGTGCTTTAAGTGAAACCCAACAGCATTTTCTCCATGGATGTTTATTCATCTTTGGGTTTCATTTCCTGCTTCTATCTTTCTTTCTTTTGCCTTTCTAATTTTTTTCCATTTAAAATAGTATTTGTTTCCTAATAGAACAGCTGGATTTATGTTCAGTAATAATTCTTCTCCTTGCTCTTAAAAAGAAAATATGTCATACTCCATTTGTGTCCAATTCTTTCTGGTCACTAATTTTTTGTTTGCTTTGACAAAGCAGTAGGGAAAAATATTACATTCCCCACAGTCTGGTGGGAAGGAAATGGAGAGGATTCCCCTCATTTTACTCCCAGTAAAGTGAGATCCCTGTAAATATTTCCTAACCAAGCTAAGAATCCCAGTACTGGGAGCTTGGTGCCTGCCTTTCATTAATTTTTTTTCCCTAATTCCAACCTATGGGAGCAGTGGGGATATTGAAAAGGATTGCTCTGTACAAACGTGGGCTTTGTGTCTCCCATTTCTGGCAGGAGGATCAAGCTGTGAGGCTCCTGGAAGGGCTTTCCTGGGAATAAACCATTGAGAGGTCCCATCCACCTCAACAGCCCTTTCTAATGCTCCTCCCCACACCGCAGGACTTGGCCAGAATTTCAGTGCCAGATCTTGGTCAAGCTGGTGTTCCTGGCTTATTACAGGGTCCAAGGACATTTTCCACCAGATAGGCCCAGGGCAAAGTCTTCCTCACTTTGCCAGGAGCTCCCACATTCCTCAACCCTTCCACTGCTGGAACCATGTGGCTCAGAATGATGCACATGACCAAAAAAAACCCCAAAACAAACCGAGGGCTCTTCACTTGCCAGGATATCTGTGCCCTGGCCATGGGAATTTGGCTTTAGCCCATCCCCAAGGTGAAGTGTCCAAGGTGAGCCTCAAGTCTCAGTTCCAGCCATACTGAAGGAGATGCATCCCACGTGCCTTAGCCAAGTGGCAATTTGTCCTGGGGAATTCTTTGTCTCTCTCCACTCCCACAGAAAGGACCTGGATTGGTGACTCTGGGTCAGTGGCTGCCATTAGATGGACAAGTCTTTAATGAATGTGGTCCCGTGGCTCAGAGAAGTGCCACGTTCCAATTATTTCAAAGAATGGACCCCCACTTCACCCAAATGGAAAGAGATGAACATATTTTTCCTCCATCAGTCCTAAAAAGCCCCTCTTTGTCTGCTCCCTCTCTGCCTCCTGCTAAATTCAGTGTTGAGATCAGACAAACCAAAATTGAAAGATCAGGACTGCAAATAATTTTCTTTCAATTTTGCTGTTTGATTCCAGTTACAAACAGGCTGTATTTGGGGAAAAGAAAAAAAAAGAAGTAAATTCAGGTTTGACAGTTCTGGTGTCTATCTCACATTTCAAAAGCGTCACTTGAGTGGAAAAGGAACAGAAAAAATAACCATTCACTCATGAACACAATATCGATTCCAGTGTACAGGAAAATAGGATCCAGACAGGATTTTACAACTAAGAAGGAAACATTACAATAAAGATTATGACATTTTATGAATATTCGTGTTATAGCTTTGAGCTTTATTGCAAAGCAAAAAATATATATTTGTATATATATATATATATTTTTATCTACATATCACCTCTGACATTGTATACAACACTAAATCACAAGAAATCAAAGAAATCATAGTGAGGTAGATACAAAACAAAGGGATGTTGAAGAATCCAGCTGCTAAATTTGGCTTAACGCAACTGTCATTAACATCTTATATCCACCACAGCAGTGAGCTTTGATTCACAGCTTGATCAATGGATCCTACTAACATTGATATTGATATTAGAGCCCATTTAAGAATGATGCCATTTGGGGAATGGGGAGGAAAATAAATCAGAAGCATTTCCTACAAACCAGTCATCTCCGAGGGAAAATTCTCCATTGATTTTTCATGACTTTTAATGTTGATAAAACAGCTCTGAGAAATAGCCTGTGATCTAGGGGTACTGGTAGTGCCTGAGGGCAAAGAGGGAGGACTCTCCAACAGGGGAATCTACTGGGGTTGAACATAAGCAAAAGCAAAATAAACCATTCTCCCTTCCTTTTAGGTGGCTGAGAGGAAACAGCACACCCCGGGAATGCTGGAGGCTGCCTCCAAATAACGTGTGCTCGGGAACATCGGCTCGGACTTGTTGATTATGGCCAACCAAACAAGGCCTCAGCAGAAGGGCAGCCAGCCCCTGGATGGATCCTGCTGCTCTTCTCAGGCAGCAGCAGATACGTGGCAAGAAAATCGGTGCCGCTGAAGTGACCGGCGCTGGCGGGACCGGTGCTGGCACCTGGTGGGGTCTGGCTGCTTGCTCTGCATTCCCACAAGGAGACTTGTTAAGGCACCTGGATGACTGGGGCTCTATGGGTAATTCTTCAGCACAATATCCCAGGATGGATTTGGGATAGCCTTGGGCTTTTAAATTTAGTGTGTCAACCCAGGACAGCATGTACCTGGTGCTTCCTTCTATGGTTGGAAAGACAGATATGAGAAACTGTGGGTTTAATGTTAGCCAGGAGGAGCCAGGCTGGATTCAGGAAACATTTCCAACGTGTTTCCAGCAACAGGGATGGTTGGTAAAAGTTCTTTAGGCCGTTGGACCACCTCACCCGTGAGATGGCATGTGAAGCAAAGAATGGATATGGCACCCTAATATAATTCAGGAGCCATGAAATCTTGGTGGTGTAAGGAGCTCTCAGTGCTTTATGTCCAACACAGACAAAAGCAAGTTGGATTTTCCAGACTGGGAAGCCCCTTTGCTGCTGCTCAAACATCTCCTGATCTTCTTGCAAAGGTAGGAAGTAACACCCTAGAAGAAGCACGATTCCCCAGCTCTCCTACAAACAGCGGCAATGTGAGCTTTATTCTCCTATCATTTACAATGCCATGGCTGGATTAAAGAAAATGAGGAGAATTGACCAGAACAAATTGTGAATGAGCAGGGGGGAGAAGCCAGTGTGACTGTTACCAGCTCGCTGTGTGAATTGAACTATTGAAGGATGACCTTAATCTTTAGGAAAACACACAGAAGGTTATTGCTTGTGCATTCATTTCCAAGAGGTTTTTTGGGAACTCCTACAGCCACCAGAAGATGATCACAGAAAGTGTGTAGCACATAAGAAAATCAAATTCCCCCCTTTCTTGAGTGAGTCCCACCCTGAACTGCAGCCTTTAGTCCTGCAAGGGGAACACCTGATGTGGATGGGACGCTTTGGCAGGGGCTGCAGAGCCAAATTCCTGACTCCAGAGCTGTGTTGAAGGACATAATTGTGAATGCTCATTAGCACAATACAAAACTCTCATGATAAGCCATGGGGGAGAGTGTCTTGGAAGCATGGCAAATCCTGTCCACTTTGGATGGGATTCAGCTAACCAAAATATAACCAAAGGCCACAGAACAGATCTGAAATCAACTGGGATGAATCCCTACCTGTCAGTCTCCCTTGAGTATGGAATGGATCTTGATAACTCATGGGATACTCAGATCTTCTGGCTAAATTAGGAGATTAGATCCCATTCACATAAAGCCAAGGAACTCTGGACAAACCTCCTTTCCTGGGGGAAATCTGTCAAAAAATGTATCCCTGTCTTAGGCTCTGGAAGCTGCAAGTGGCTTTATACTCGTCCACAAAGTGAATTTCTCCTGTTCTTTCCCAAAGACACTACTAAAGATTTGGGTTTTCATGTCACCAAAAAAGCCATTTTTAACTGAAACACGGGTGTGCTTTTACTGAGACTCCAAAGGGTGCCTTACTTTGCTTTGCTTTGAAGGGGCCGGGTAACACAGAAAGGAAAAATGTATTGCCAAGCGTCTTCCATACATTTCTTTTCCCTAACAGATTTTCTTGGTGAGTCATGGAACAAGCAGCATTTGAAAGTTACTTCCTTTAAGAACAAGCGTGTATGAACCTAAAAGAATTTAGCTGCAGGATTACAGATTGAGTCAAATTTGCCTTCTAGGTTCCTCTGCTCACTGAAATTAGCAATTAGGAAATTATCCTAATTTTTTTCCTTAAATAGAATAAACTGGGGCAGAGGATGTCTCTGCTTGGCCTCTCAGCACTGCATTTTCAGGGATGGAAATTTAAAAGTGAGCTTGGGGGTGGGGAGGAATACTCTCTTTGAAAAATACTGAATAATCATGAATTTAATCATTAATAATCATTAACACAGACTGCAGATGCTGGATTCAGTTTTCCCACTAGGGTTGTTTTCAGGTAAATGTGGCTGTAACTTGAGCAGGAAGACCCACATGAAGTTCTTGGTGAGGAACCAAATGCAAAAAGACTGACTGGAAGGAGCACCCTTGATACCACAGAATGATGTGGGCACTGATACATGGAAGAGATGCCACAAATCCATTGCCTTCATCCTCCCCACTTCTACCAGCTTCAGACAGGGCCCTTTCTTTATCCACAACCGTTCACTTGGAAGAGCTTCACTAAGTTAGCAAGTCGGATTTTATCTGTCCCACCCCAAGAAATCCAAGGTCACGGAATCACTGAACCACAGAATATCTCAAGCTGGGAGGCATCCATAAGGATCCAGACCATGGGGTCCGTGTGCAGTGCATGGGATAAGGGTGAGCTGGCAACAGCCATCCAAGATTTTGCCCTCGGCCAATTTGTGTCTGAGGAGAATCCGATAAAAGGATTCGAAGAGCGTCACCGTGGTGGGCCAAGACTCCCAAGGACAGGGAAGCCTTGAGTGGAAGGAAGGAGAAGCACAGCTGGAAGATAAAAACGAGGCGATGAAGGTCAAAGGAAGCAGCAGTGAGCTTCCTGAAGAGGGGAGAGCTGGAGGGCAAAGGGGGCAGGTTGGTGAAGAACTCATCGTAAACCGGCCCGGATCGCCTCCTGTTGGCTCGGAGAGGGACCCAGAGGAGGGCCGTGAGTGCAAAAGTGCTGAAAGGCTCGGCCAGCACTGGCCACCCCCGCGTGACACAGAGCACAGAGAAGGGGGAGCCGCGTGCTGGAAGCCTCAGGGGAGCCGGTGGTGGGCGGGGGACAGGGCAGCCACCTCTGGTGGCCGCGTGGTTTCCTGAGCTCATCGCTGGACGACCCTGTTTCCTCACCCACGCTCTGTCCGTGGCCAGCTGGGGTGGGGAAGGAAAGGTTATAAAGATTGAATTCCCCCTCCCCTGCCAGGAATATGCGCGGTGAATAACGGGGTCAAGTTTCTACCTTTCACCTAAGGACAGGGGGAATTTTACCCAGTAGAGCCAGGCTATTTATTACAGCTTAAAGAGCTACAAAACCTCTGTTTGGGGGGTGTAGATGGGTGGTTTGGATGTGTGTCTATATTATACGCACCCTCACGTGGACACAGGCTATTATATATTTCTATAATATATAATATTTGTTATAATACACACACACACACACACGCACACACACGCACACGCACACACACGTGTGAGATACTCAAACACCTGAACTCCTCTTAAGTCATGGAATAAAAAGGCTCTTCTTTTGGGGCTCGGGGGACACTCACTACATTTTCTATATAGACAACTTTGTACATACAAGTCGTAAAGTGCGTTAAAAAGCGCGTAAAATTTTCTATGTAGAAAACTATGTACATATAGCACACACATGTACTAAAACATTTGGGGTTAAGCCAAATTTCACCTTCATCTTCACATCCCCAATACCTACAATACGTAACCAGAATTTAAAATAAAAACCAGCCAAACAAAAAAACATAAGGAATGAAATTAAAAAAAAAAAAAAAGAATTCTAAAACCCAAGAGAGAGAAATGAATCAAGAAAGAAAACCAAACCCAAAAAACAGTCAACAGAAGCCTGGCACATGTAGAAAACATTGATTCACTTAGAGAACATAAAGAGGGTCATGTCCGAACCTCCTTTTTCTTAAAAACAAAACCAAACCCCTTTTGTTTGTCTGTTTGTTAGCTCTTTTTGTTTGAGAAAAGTCACAGTAGCACTCTCACCTTGAACCAGAGTTTGGAACTTTTTGTGTTTCTTTGTACAAAAGAAAAAACGGTTTAGGTTATGGAAAATAGTTGGGAAATTTGAGGTTGGAGAGAGGAGATAGAGAGAGAAACTGGAAGATTGCATAGTTGTGAACAGTGGCTTCTCATCAAGGTGAAAAAGTGCATCATCTGATAAAATAGCATTTGATTATTATTCTTTTTTGTTCGGTTCCATACTTTTTTTTTTTCCTCAGTCAACTGTACATGTCACACATGAAAAGGTATTTACAGCACACACACATGCTAACATTAAACGTCTGACACTGAAACAGCCATTCTTTAAAGGTTCCATCAGAGTTTGTTCCATGCAAATTTGTATTCTTTTTAAATACATTTTTTGCTACATCCTAAGACCACAGACTTGTCTAAGCCCATCTCATGTAATTTTGATCATTAGCAACACAAAAAGGGGAAAAGCACCAGAATGGCTCGGTTTGATCACCAAACCTCTGCTTTGACTTCTTTCTCTTTATAATTTTCATTCCTTCATCACTGCTGGTTGTTTGCTTTTAATTTTTTTTTCTCTTTGTTGTTTTCATTTGTTTATATTAATTTTCCAGAGATGGGAAAAAACAATCGACTTTTTTTTTTTTTTTTTTTTTTTGAAGTGTTCTTGAGGTAAGAGTTATGCTCAGAACCTGGGGCAGGCAGCAAAGCTTTCAAAAGCATTTGAGAAATGAGGTGTGAGGCCAAACACTGCCATCAACATTGTAAACTAACAATGAAACAAAACAAAACAAATAAAATTGAGATGAATATTCCAGGTTTCTGTCCCAGCTAAACCTCCCACCCTCTTTCCAACCCTCTGTCCTTTTCCAAAAATCACAAATGGAACGAAAAGGAAATAAAAGCAACTTGGCATATTCCCTCTTGCACCAGCCAAACAAAAAAAGACAGGTGTTGTATATTAAAAAAAATACTTCAAAATCTTTTCATGCTTGCTGCCTGTCTCAAGTGCATTTTAATATATGTCTGATCATTTACATTTATATAGGAAAGTCATATTTGTTACACTGTATACAGGATCATTTAAATTTTGTCCTTTTTTAACCCTTTCACTTTTGTTTTCTTTTTCTTTTGGATGATGAGTTGGTTATAACAATCTACAGTAAGGCTGCACAGGAAGAATACTGCGTGTTTTGTTTTTGTTTTTTTTCTTTTTTTTAATCTCTAAGAACCAAAGACTATAAAATGAGGTTTGATTCTAGCACCTTTTACAGTATTATTGGTGTTGTTCCCTTTAGGAAAAAAAAAATAAAATACCTTCACTCCACATCTGTTCTATCATCTCTTTCTAGTTTCAGCAATACTTCAAAGGTAACAATAAGGGCTTCACTGGCCCAAACCAGCAGTCCTTTGACAAAAAAAAAACCAAAAAAACCCACCTCTCCCCCCTGAAGTCAGGCAGAGCTGCTCGTGTTAGCAAAGCCTTTGCCAGCTTCCCTCCTGCCTGACAGCGAGGGCTGGGGCAGAGGCTCGCTCGGAGCAGCACGGAAAACCGAGCACCCAAAAGAGGGAAAAAAACCAAAAAAACCCCACCCCGAGCTGCTGGGGCAGCTGAGATGGAGAGGTGGATGGTTTTGCTCGGGGTGGAGGGGAATAACACCGCCTGCCCCAAGGTGCAGAGCACAGGCAAGGGTGCTGCCCTGGGATGCTGCCCCACCGACCTCATCGTCCTCCTCCCATGGCAAGGGGAGACCTCTTCATCCCACGTGAGGGGGAAGGTGCGGCCTGGCAGCATCTGCCGGGGAGATCTGGAGAAATTATTAGAAATTTATATGCTGTGAAACAGCATCTTTCACTGAGAGTGTTTCTAGGAGTCAGGAGGGGTGAAGGAAGCTGGAAAAAAAAAACAAAACAAAACAAAAAAAACAAACCAACTATGGGGAAGAGAAGCTCCTTGCCAAGGTTGTAATGTTTTACAGGATGTTGAGCTGTTGGTTTCACTCGAGCAGTGTTATTCCTGCAGAGGAATGGTCCATTCCCCAGACAGCGGCATCAGAACCTCAATTATATATATATAATTATAACTATAGCAATATATCTATCTATCTATATTTATATAGGTATACATTAAAGTCTGTTACTGCACTGGCACCTAATACAGAGGAAAAGTACTGGCGTTGCTGCTGGATGCAAGTGGTTGCCTTGACTGAAGTCCTGTGAAGGGTGAGCACCACAAGGAAAGGCACCACGAGGCTTTGAGAGTTGAAATGTTGCTGCCCTAACATAGCCATCATCAACAAAAATAAAGAGCTTGGTGGAGTTCATCAGGGCAGGTGGGGCCAGGCTGAATTCTGGCCTCATTCATGACAGAAAAAATAGTTTTCCCAGGAAAAAAAAAACAAAAACCAAAAACTGGGGTTTACGCAGGGTGGCTGATGGTAAAAATTGAGACCAGAGTTTGGTCTTTTAAGGGGCACGTTGATTTTGCGAGCTCTCGAGTAGCACTTTGGACACTTTTTAACAGCCTTCCTAAATTCAAGCGGCCTCTTTGTGCCTTGTTCAACACGCCTGCACTGATGGAAGAAAAGCAGGACTGAGCTTTGGGCGCCCAGGGAATAATCTAACACAAAGAGGGCACAGCCTGCTGTGGGCTGCCTCCCGGGATGTGCTGGATGCCTTCAGCTCCCACTTCAAAGGTAACAATAAGGGGATGACTGGCCCAAACCAGCAGTCCTTTGACAACAAAACCTCTCTCCCCTGGAAGTTGAAGGCACTCAGCAAGTCTGGTCTCATCCCTCTGCAGAGCCCTGCCCTGAATATCTCAATCTGTCACACCCCGGGAGCCCAGAGAATAAATTGTCCTGGACACAAGCAACAATTTTGATGGGTTGGCAGAAGTCCTGCCGGCTGAGGCAGAGATAAAACCTGCACCCATCTGTTTTTTCGAGGTCTTAGCCCGTGCTTCTCATTCTGTCCTTGCTCAATCAACATTTCCGCTGCGCTAAACTTTTGTTTTCATGTTGGCCCTTGCTCTATTCTGCTCATAAACTCAGGCTCAAGCATACTGCCCTCCAAGGTGTAGAAAACAGGGGGAGAGCTGGGAATAAGCCAGAGCTGGGAATAATCCTCAGAGCCATCCTGCGAAATGAGAAGTTGCTGCAGACAGTGCCCATCCCCAGCGGGCTCCCCGTGCATAAGGTCATTGCTTGGTGATCGAAAAAGAGACTCGCAGGCACTCTATGCCAAGTTAAGAGCACAGGTTTTGCATCGTGTTGACACCTGTCAGCCCATCCCATCTGAAAACCCCGAGCTCTTCCGACAGCTGCTGACAAGCAGCCTGCCCCCTCTGTCAGCGCCCAGTCAAGGACAACGCCGACGAGTTTGGTGGGAATCCACTCGCTGGACAGAGAGGAGGGGCAGGACTGTCCCGGCCACTTCTGGCCAGCTCAGAGCAGGGGTGGGTGGCAGCCCAGTGTCACCATGTGTGTGGCTTGCTGGAAGAAGCCAGGACTGGTGTTGGGACAGTATGGAGGACAACTGGAGTTGCCTGCGGCAGGATTTGATGTTGTTTTCCTTGTTCATTCAGACAGGTTTTTGGGTGTCTAATTTGGATCCCAGTCTTTCTAGAATCCCAGGAAGGCTGGCTCAGGTGCAGGAGTGACCTAGAAAGGAGCCAGCTTCTCCCAGATGAACTGAAAATTCTTGATCCTAACTTGGGTGGATGGGTATCTTTACCTGCAAGCCACGCTGGGTGGGAATGGCACTGGAAGGACAACTTCAGAGAAAGGACCTGGGTTCAGAATGGGCTGAGTTTGGTTTATAAGGCAAATGCAAGGCATGGGCATGACCAAGTTTCAAGCTTAGTTAACAAAAAATATACTTTTTACTAGGAAAGTTTAGGCCATTATTCCTGCCTGATGCACCTGATGGAGAGGGTCTGGGGTGAGCAGAATTCTTCTTTGGAATTTTTTCAGTCAGACAGGATTTAGTGTGGGAGAATAAGACACGGGGATGCCTGTGGCATGAACTGTTGGGAATGCACCTGAGGACCCATGTGCTCTTTTCACCTCTGCTGTCAACAGCTCCATGGCCCAACAGGACTGTGCTAAATCCTGGGTTTCTCAATTAACTTCCCTGGATGCTTTCCACAGGGAGGGGCATTTCAGAAGATGGAGCCTTTATCCCTCCTAGTTTACAGATGAAACACGGAGCAAAAAACCCTCTCAAATGCCCAAGGTAATGCCCTAACAACTTATTTTTACCACTTTGTAGTGATTGTGGAATTTGTTCTCCTTGAATAAGGTTTATTTGAGGAATCAAGTGCAAGAATGTTTTCCAGGTTTTGAGTGTTAACGAGTTCCAGTAGTGATTAGTCAAATTTGAATCTTTATGGGAAAAGTGGCACTTCTGCAACAGAAGTATTTAAATTGTGCTATTCTCTGTGGCCGTGCCAATTTTCCAGTACTATCAAAATTCACTAATCAAAAACTCTCCTAGGATGACAGCTCATTTGAGAGGTTTCTGTGGACTCCTAGGATCCCTTTCAATCAGAAGAGCTTTGCAAGGAGTAGGATTGACAAAAATCTTTAAATGCCCATTGCAACACCTGGGGTAAGCATGGCAAAGATCCAGGGATGGAAGTGGCAACAGACTGACCATTCCCATGTCCCATGCCCTGGAAAGCAGGCCAATGGTACCAGGGAACATCTTACACCTGCCAGCAGACTCAACCCTACAATCCTCTTGGCTTTCCCAACCAACAGCTCATGGCAGAGATGGAGAGGGAACGTGGATCTTCAGGCACCATGAAATTCAAAGTAAATCCAAAAGTATTCACACCACAGGAAGGGCATATCCTTGCAATCAGGTAGTTATTCAAAGCCTCCAAAATACAGAGCCTTCCTGTGATAATCCTGGTTTTAGGAGAACAGCTCCACCATGGAGCATGCTGTCAGATTCCCAAGCACATCCCTATCAGTCTGGAACAAGGAACACACAGAAAACCAGGCAAGAACCTCACCCCACCTGATACCTCATACTGTTTTCATGATGGGTGGCCACATCAGATTTAGTGGAATGGTCCGAACTTGGCCCAGTGGCAGGAGTCACCAAACCAAGATAGTGAAATAGTCCTTCCCTGAGTAAATAAAATACTTCCCATTCCTCATTGGAACAAAAGGCTGGAATGGTAAAAGTTTGCAGAGCAGAAACAGTAGCCAGAACCGTTGTTTTTTTCTGATAGGAAAATATTTTCCATGAAAACCCCCTCAAGTTTTAGATCCATTTTGGGAGGGGACATATTTTGCAGCTAATGGAAAACTTTGATGTTCAAGGTAAAATCTCTTTCCTCTCACTCTCCCTACTTAGAAAAGATGGGAGACAAAGGGATTTGGCTGTGATACCTCCTTAGACCCTCCTTCAGAAAACACACATCACAAACTCCTCCAAATGACTGCAATCACTTCCAATTTAAGGCTTGTTTAATTGCTCAAGTCATTCTGGGAAGTCTATGGATAAGTGCAAACCAGTCCACTTTCCCTACTCCTTATCCATCATAAATTTGTTGGCCGATACCGAGATTTCAAAGATTATTGAAAAAAAAAAAAAAAAAACAAAAAAACCCAACAGGTTATGTGGGAATGGTGTGAAATTGAAGTAATTTGAGAGGATCGCTTGGGGAGCACTTTGTCTGTAGTTTCTCCCACAGTTTCTCTCAGCTCATGGAATCACAGAATACCCTGAGTTGGAAGGGACCCACGAGGATCATGGAAGTCCAACTCCTGGCCCCATATGGGGCGACCCCAAGAACGACCCAGTTGGAGTCAAGAGGGTTCAGCTCCCGAAATTCCTGCGCGTCCCTGCGGGTACCCGCGTGCCCTCAGAAACTGAAACCAACCCCTCAAGCGAACAGATTGCAGGTGTAATCAGCTGGCATTTGTCCTGGATCTTCCCTCGTTAGGAAGGAACAGTGTTTGCTTTTAGAGTGGAAGAAGGGGAGGAAAGGCGGGGGCGGCGTGCAGGTGGCGTTCAGCTGGGGCTGAGGGGAGGAGGTTCTGGCACTGGCAGCGGGTTTTATTGGTAAATACAGCTAGAAAGGAAAATATGAGCTGCTTGTCCTTGTGACTGATGAACGGGAATGACATCTGGAGGCAAAACAATAATCATTCCCTTCAAGTGGCATTTGGCATTTGAATTTTAAGGGCTTGAAATCAGATTTGGAGGGTTTACTCCCTGCAAAGGAGGGCCCTGTTTGCTGCGTGTGTCGACAGGGCTGTTCTCATTGCAGTGCTGACACTGGTGAAAGGAGAAACCATCTCTTCCTCAGCTAAAGCCAGGGCCTACAAAGCCCCCATAGAGAGCAGGGGTAGGCTACACTCAGATGGCTCCTCTTGGAAAGATACTCCTGCTTTTGCCCAGGTTTTGCCTGGGTTCTGACAAACTCTACAAGCTCAAATATGAAATCTCTTGTCACAGTTGAAAAAAAAAAAAAGACCAATAGGGCCCTGTTTGGGCTCCCCAACACTGGTAGAAATTACTGTTTTTAGCATAGGTAGGGTAAGGAGGCACCTGGCCATCAGTGGAGCTCTACTGATTTATCCTGATGCTGCATTTGGCCCTCATGTTTGGTCTGATTTTGGCTTCCAAATTTCTTAAGAAATGGAAGATCAGGTGGGACAGCATTTCCTCAGGACCTTAAGCTTCTGATGGTCTTTTAATTAATTTAAAAAGCAACAAAAAAAAATGCCCCTACAAGGAATGTTTATTTCAACCCTGCTTGCAAATCCCAAATTGCTAGCACCTCTCACCAGGAATGACCTTCCTCATCTTGAAAAAGCCCTTTGGAATCCACAATGTGTTCATATATATTAAAACATATATACTGCTGCAGTAACATGGCATGTATGCTCACCTATATTTCCACAGGACTGGGGATATAGACTCAGACATACATGTGGATTAATCCCTTTAATCCTGAAAAATTCATAGGCACCCACTTCACTTTAGGCTTAATATATAGTAGGAGGAATTATCTCTCCTCCTTCTGTTTTGCTCTCGCTACTGAAGTGGGTCATACCAAAACAACCGGGTGCAAGCACAGCCAGGTGGTTTCCCTGTTAAACAGTGCAATTTCAGGAGAATTAAAGGGTGATTTATCAATAATGTGAACTTCTTGTATTTTTAAATATATATATATATATATATATATATATACACACACACACACATATATATATATATATATATATATATATATATATATATATATATATATATAACTCTC
>VWZN01000429.1:212323-226309 GCA_013396955.1 Regulus satrapa | reverse complement strand
AGTGTTTGCTTTTTTTTTTGTTGTTTTTTTTTTTTTTTTTTTTTTTTTTTTTTTTTTTTTTCCTGGCATATAATCATCGAAGAGTTTTGCATGAGGAAGGTGACAGTACTTAATGAAACTCAGCACCTAAGGGCATAAGGCAGTTGTAGGTTTGTTTGTTTGTTTTTTTATATTTTTTCAATCAGCACCAATCCCATAAATAATGTTCTACACTTGGTGTACGGTATAAAACTGATGTGGAGATGCCTCCTTCTCCACCTGTGAATCCTAGGTGTGGAAGTTGAAATACTGTTTCTTGTGTGTAAAAAACAAAAGAAAAGTTTTTCTTTTTGTTTTTACTTACAAAACATAGAGAATATCTTTTTTTTTTTTTTTATACATACAGCAACCAGAAAGAAAGCTTATCTGAAGGTTTGTGTTTGTTTCATGATCTGTGTTTACCGTAAACAAAAATAAGGTCCCCTCTTTTACTTTTGCTTTAAGGAGCTTTAAAGTGAAGATTCATATTGTAGCAACTCATATAAGAGAGGTCCATCTCTATACCTAATACCTACAGCTGTGGGGGTGACATATTGGAGGATGTTGATAGTTCTTCTTAACCTCCTGTCTACAAAATGAGCATCCCAGGCAGGATATCTTTTTCTTGGGATGTCAATCTTAATGAGAGGCCCCTCGGGGGGGTAGGGTCGCCCAGATGGAGTAGATGGTACCATTGCTCTCACCTGGAAAACGGGCAAGCAAGTGTCAGCTGTGAGTTCCTCCTGTTGCTCCGTGACCGCTCTGGTGGGCGTAGCCTGGGCCCCCCGGTACCCAGGGGTTTGGGGCGCCATGGGCTCAACATCAGGGGGCAAAGGAATGCCCCAGAGCAGCTCGGCGCAACAGGAGCTGGCAAAGATCTTAGCTCTTGGCCCCATGGGATGCAGCACACCATAATATAACAGCATCAAAGCTATCCCAGCAGCAAAGCTAAGAAAGACACAACACAGTGCTGGCACGGCATAGGAGTCAGTGGTGTCAGGATCTCTGTAAAAATACCAAAGGAGCGTCAAGGCAGCGTTCTCCGTCAGGACCACCGTGTAATACGCAAACATTCGGTATCGAGTCCGCCCTTCCTTGACATTAAACCAGCAGAAAATGTACACAATCCCTACCACCATGTTGAAGAGGATCTCCTCCCACTTAGACATGCAGAAATCTGTCCCACCATGGATGATCCAGAAAGCCATGGCACACCAATGGACCACTACAAAGATCCCAAAGTAGAGCTGGAAGATGGAAGCAAAGAGAGCAAAAGAAATAACTCGGGATGAGATGGTGAAGAGGCGCCAGAAGAGATGGATGAGGGCCCCTCTGTAGCTCATACTCTTCTTGTCGTCCCTAGAGTCCCGAAGAAGCTTGTGATAGGAGGCTAGCACCCAAGCCAGGGACATCAGGGAGGCCACAGAGGACACACCTGCCGGAAGACACACAGATCCACTGAGTTAGACAGGAGCTTTGGTGGAAAACATCATCTGCTCACTAAATTATTGCATCTGGGGCAGGCTCGGGAGCCTGAAGGTTCAACTCACGTCAGGTTGTCCTTACAGTCTGGAGGAGAGAAATACAGAGATATCAGTGTGGGAATTGGAAATGGTGCCGTATTCAGGAGTTCTCTGACTCCTTGTCCTTATCTTCCTGAGACATGGGATCGGCCACCCACCCCAGCCGTGCCGGTAGGGAGCAGCCTCTGTGCTCATCCTGACTGGATCCACATTTGAGAGTTTGAAATCCAGATCCCATCTAAATGCTGAAGCTCAAGTGTGAAAGTCACTTTCTTGGAGAGTGGAATCTCCCTTGGAATATGCCACGGCAAGAGCAGGACGCCTGTACTCCCTGCAACTGCACGGATTATTTTTTATTCTAAAATACTTTTACTTAAGCAACATTCCCATTGATTCTGCCTTACTCAGGAATCCCCATTTGCATTTGCCTTTGAGAAAAACAAGGTTTTTATCCCATGCAGATAAACATATAGATCCAGGGAGCATCAAGAGTCATCAATACCCTCGAAAGAGTCCCAAAACAAAGGATCTGATCTCTTCAGCAAATCCCCTGCCTTGTTTCCAGGATGGACCCAAGACCTATACAGGAGGTAGCTCTTCTCCAGTCTTATTTCCTGGCTGGAGCACAAATCCAAGTCACAGTCATGTCAGGGTGGCCACAGCCTGAACTTGGGGACACCTTTAGCTCCCAACATGTCCCCCTGCCCCCTGACGTGGAGCAGAACACCCCACAAAATTCCAAAGAGACCTGGTCTCATTCTCCATCCCAACCAACAAACAATTTATTTCCTCTGGAAGATAAAACACTTGTGAGACTTTTAAAAATATAATTCCACTGATTATCACAAGGGCAGATTGAACAACTCATGGAGCAAAGCATCACAATAAAAATTAATTGAGAGATTCCCAGGAAAAGAAAGTGCTGCTGGCATTTTATTCCTTTGTCCCCCCTGCTGCTCACTGGTCAACTGTTCTGCAGGTAAAGAAACAGATGATGGACAAAATCTGTATTTGGGAAGCTTAATAATTTGGTAGCTATGGTTGGATTGGGCCTTAGCCAAAGATTTATCTGGGAGCATCACCTTTGAAGTCCAAAGAAAAACCTGCTAATTGTTCCAAGCAATGCAGTGAGAAATGCCCCTCCATCTCTGACATGTAACTGAGTGATAGGTCCAGATCTTATTTGGCTTTTACTTCTTTAAGAAAATGCAAGGAACATCTTGCTGCAGCTGCTCAGAGCTAAAAAGGTTAAATGCCAGAAAAACTTAAATTTCTTCTTTTTTCTTTTCTCTCTGCTCACAGGGGTCTGGCTTCCATGGGAATGCAAATAAGGTCCATGGGCTCCTCAGACCTCGTTCTACAGAATTTATCTTGGTTTTGAGGAGCCCACCCCACACTGTGGCAGGGTTAGATTCCCTCCTTCCAACCTAGCTGTGTGTGGAGGAGAGAGATGATCTGCCCTCACTGGAATTCTCACAGCCTGCAAAATCCACCACAAGTACAGCTTTACATCAGCTCTTGAGTTTCCCTCTGAATCCCCTGTCTTTGGGCTCAAAGGTGCATTAGAATTTCAGACTGAATTAAAAAAAAAAAAACAACAAACATCAAAGCACTGAGAGCAGTGTCCTTTTCCAAGAGGGAAGCTTTAAGCCACCAGCTTTAAGGAAATCACTACTTCCCCTGAGTTCTAAGTCTTCACTAAGAAACATTTGCACATAGGACTTGGGGATTCCAACCACAGACTCACAGAATGGTAGGAGTTGGAAGGAAGCCCTGGAGATCATCCAATCACTCTGCCAAGGTAGGATCACCTGGAGCAGGTGGCAAAAGGACACATCCAGGTGGGTTTGGAATGTCTCCAGAGAGGGAACTCCATGCTCTCCCTGGGCAGCTGTTCCAGTGCTCTGCCACCCTCAGTGTAAAGAAGTTCTTTCTCATGTTGAGGTGGAGCTTCTTATGGTTTGTTTTATGGCCACTGCTCCTCATCCTGTCACTGGGCACCTCTGCAGAGTCTGGCACCATCCTCTGACACCCCTTGGAGGTATTTATATGCATTATTGAAATCCCCTCTCAGTCTTCTCCAGACTGAACATGCCCAGCTCCCTCAGTCTCTTCCCATAATGGATGGAAACTTCTGAATATGAACAGCCTCATACTCAGGAAGATGTAGATTAGATTTGTTTTTAACCTACAAGGTAAGTTACATTTTTGGTAGACTTTATTAACAGTTTTGGAAGGATGAGTCATACCACAAAGTTTTGTTATGTGTGTAAGAACTGTTTGTTGCACTATCTCTTGGCTATCCAGTTTAAAAACTTTCCATGATTAGCAGGGAAAAAAATATGTCATTTATTGCCTTAGTTTAGTGCTGTATTACTAGAAACTTGTACAGCATTAGCTGTACCTGTACAGGGAAACTCAAGCAGCACCAACCCACAGGAGACAGATGTGTCACCCTGGATTAAAAATGTTTCTGTTGGGCTCATTTATTCTAGAAAAGAGAGGGGAATAAAATACACCCAAAACAATCCCCCAGTTTGCACATAAAGGCTTTACCTAATGTTTTCAGGGTAGAACCTTCCACTAATCACAGCCTTGGCTGTAAATTGCACAGAGCTGGCTCAGAGTGCGCATGTTGAGTCACTCACACGGCACCCGGGCTGCTGACAGTCATCTGAACGTCTCCTCCAGCCAGCAGAGAGAGGCAGACACCCCCAGAAAGTGATTCAGCCTGTCCTGACATCCGTGTGTGGGACAGGGAGGGGTTGACTCATGCTCCCAAGGTGTCTGACTCCATCCCTTGCCAGGGGACACGCGGGCACCGGCAGTCAGGCGGGATGAGTCCCCCCCCCGAGCAGAACAGCTCATTGTCTCTTCATCTGCACCAAGACCTGACGGAGGCAATGAAGGATCTCCGGACATTTTGACATATTTTTGCTGTTGTTTAAAAGTTCACAAGTCTTGTGCTGAATGTGAATTTTGGCACCCTGGTGATGAGCAGGATCTGGACCTGGGTGTAAGCGGGGAGATCTGTAGGTGGATGTCAGCAGGAACCATGGAGTAATGTAAAGACTTCTACATCACTCTTACTTCTTCCTGTGTTACCACAGAAATTATCCCCTGGCTCTTTCATACAGACCTAAATGACACAGCACTTTTGTCATCTTGACCGTAAGTTTCCCATTCCCAGCTTTCCCTGTAACTTCTTCATAGCCCATGACATCTTCACACAATTTACAATTCTTATAGACTGTGGGATGAACTGTCCTTGTTTTTCCTCCCACTTTCTCCAGATCTTATTTCTAAGCAACTGTTGAGATCTCTTCAAATACAAAAAGTCCTGAAAATTTGGATCACATGAGCAGTAATTATTTATTTTGATTCCGACTCTTGCACGCGGCAACTGACGCACCTTCGTGGAGCACGAGTAGGTTTCAACTCCCTTCCAAGGTTTGTTTATCAAAGGGATGAGGTTGAGTAAACACTGAAGTCACTTCAAAAAGAAGCCCACTCCCACTCTGCTCTCAGTTTTGGGAGTGGAACATCCCCACCATGCACAGCTACATCTCCGTAGGCACTCTGGAGCAGATCAGCTCCGGCGGGGCTGGAAGCCCTGTGGCTGCAGCTGTGTATCCCACCTGCCCACGAGGAGTCAGACTGGCACAGACTGGGATTCTGGGATTCTCCTCAAACCTCTCTGCCCCAGGAAGCCACACTGGCCAAAGTCAGCACCATCAAGGAGTCAAGTCCCTGTGTCTTGAATGACGCAGAACAAAAAACAATACCCCAGATTCCTTTAGGAATGAACCCTCAAGTCCTTGCAGTGAGACTTTTGTTCACCTTCACTCAATACAGGGAGGTAGAGCTCCCACTTGACAGATGAAGCACCAAGATTTGAAGGATTTACCCCAGATCTTGTATAAAATCCAAGCTAAAGCAGGGAATAGTTCTCCTTCACATCACAGTGTGCTTGACAAGACATTTCAGACAGGATTCAGCTCCTACTGTAGAGACTCCCCCCAGGGTGTCTGTGGTTAAATGATGTCTCTTTGCTCAAAGGAGGATCAAAGCTTAGCACAACCATCACAGGTGGGAATCCAGCAATGTTTGAGATGCTTTAGGATATTCCAGACCACCGTGTGGAGCAGGCAGATGTGAAAAACTTGCATACAGAGGACAAAAACATTTCTGAACTGGGAGCTGGAGTGAAAGAAGACATTCAGGGCATTTCAAATGACACCAGCTGAGACCCCAAAAAAATAAATCTGCCTTTCTCATGAAGGGAACTCGTGATCCCTCTTCAATGATAATCACATGTAGCACAGAGGCTGTGCAACAGGAAATGGCACAGAGAGAGGAGAAAGCAGTGGGAAATAAGGCAGGTGTATATAAGTTAAATTTCTGAGGATGTCAGACCAAGGAATAGATCCTCTGAGAAAGGGAAACAAGAGCTCTGGATCATGAGAACATGAGTGCACTTGAGTACAATGCAGTGATCTGATAACTGGAAGAGAGGACCCTGTACCACTCTGAGTTCAAGGGAAACTGCTGAAGAACACAGGAACACCCTGAATTTCATCCTGGTTTGGTTTTCTTCCTCTGGTTCCTACCCATGGTCCAGAAAAAGAAAATATCATCTCAGATTTGTAAAATGGCTCTTTGGAAAAATCCCTACCCTCATGAAAGAATCAAAGCAATGACTCCCCTGAAATTGCCATTGCTGCTTTTAAAGCCTAGGAACAAAAAGAGTGCAGGGAAAGCCGTCCCTGTCTGTGTGCCCTGTTCCTGGCTATGCAGCTATGCAGGGCTTTACAACCAGTCTAATCGAAAAGAAATCACACACACACACACAGGAATGAATTTTAAAAATTAACAATATACCAATTTTGGCCTTACTAGGGCTAGGTACAGTTTTCATCATGAATCCAGCTGCAGGTTGTTGGCTGCCCATCATTCGGATGCAGTTGCTGCAGCACATTCCCCGAGCGTTTCCAGTGGTGCCTGTCCCTTTAACGTTGAAAATGATGCCTAAACAGTGCTCTATTTCTTTTTTGACATTAATTCTCCTTAAGACTCTACTAAAACAAAATGGGAAGATACCAACGTTTCTCCTGGGTGAGCGGGATGGGAAATATTGAGCGTGACACGAAACCTTCCCTCAGCCCCTGTGCAGAGGCAGCTCTTGCCTAATGCCAAGTGCCACGTTTCAGTTCATCCCCGTCCCTGGCTGGCTGCTCAGGCCCCTGTGCTGTGAACCCTGTTCTCTTGTTTTCCCCTTTGGGGTGGCATCTTCCTCCCTGAAGCTCAGTAGGAGACGAGGAGCAGGCTTTCATTTTGATGCACACAGGGTGAAAATGCTTTTATATACAAAAGAGATCAAGGCAGATCCTGCTTTTGTAACAACAGGGCCTGAGAGTCATTCTCCCTTATGTTTTAATCTGATTTAGTTTGTTTGTGTCAGAGTAAAAAGGGTCAGAATCAGACCCCAGGTCTGATTTTTGTTGTTTCCTGATGGATTTTGATGCTTGTTCTTTCTTTATTCTTCCCCACCAGAGGAGGGAATGACCTGTGTCTTTTTTCCTTTTTTTTTCCCCACTTTAGTTGTCTCTTTAAACATGGAAAAATATGGAACATGGCCAGTATCTAAACAGTAAAGGGCTGCACAGACCATTTTGCCATTCATTTTCCTCACTGGATTTTACCTCCTTAAACATTTTCTCCAGTGTGCCACCAGCCCAGTATGGCAGATGAAAACTATTTTACCTATTGTGAATGTGATGCAAAAATCTGACCCAAGAATGGCCTCCTCACATTTATGTGACCCTTTTGTGCTCTGCTAAGAGCTGGAATTACCAGGGATGGAGATCCAGATCTTGATGCAGGGAAGACTAGGAAGAAATATCACTACAGTTTCCTGTCCTCTGTACTTTCCTCATGGAAAATATTTTGTTTTCATGAGGCAAGGGGTAATTTTCACATCCTCTGCACTTGCTCCCCTGCTAGGGATATCCTCTGGGGCCTTCCTCCAAGAATCACATCCCCATTCTCCAGAATCCAGCTCACTTGGACACAGCATCACCATTCCATAAGAAACAGAAAACTGCTGATGACTGGGAAAGGCAAGAAACAAAGGTAACTCCTTTCAGGGACAGGTTTCCAAGTAGGTCTGGAGAACAAGAAAATCTTCAACCACCAGATCCCACTGGAATCCCACGCAAGGCTTGCACTGAGTTTCTTGTGTTGAGGATGGTCCATGTCCAAGCTGGCACAAGGAGAGAGTGCATCAGACCAGAGGCACATCTGTGTTCCCAAACCTTTCACTGTGAGAAAATCCACACCAAGGCAACTCCACTCACATGGAGAGCTCCCCTGCCGCCCCTCGACAGTTAAAGCCTGGCTCATGTCCTGAGATGCTGCTTCCTAAACTCTTTTGCTAAATTAAGATGTCCTGGGTGACCCCAGGAAAGCTGGGTCCCTCCTTAGTTCCTCCCCCAGCCCACGGCAGCCCGGGCACCACCCTGAGGAAGCGTCTGCGGGGTCACCAGGGATTGTGTTTCCAGAGGCCTTGCTTTCCTCCCCTTTCATCCTGCTGCCTTCCAGCTGTCCCCAGTGCCCCCTTTTCCCTGCTGCAGGAAGAGGTGACTGGCCACACTCATCTGAGCTGTGCTCATTATCTTGGCTGCTTCTGTCGTGTCTCCTCCTATTCATGTCCTCTGTGAACTCGGGCACTCCAGACCAGCTCCAGCCCCGCAGCCATCGAGTCTTGTATCTCCTCCTGGATGCATGCCAGAGACTGATCCTGCTTGCAGGAGGCATGAGCACCCCGGGCCAGGCAGAGATGGGATAATCCACCCTCTGTTTGGGATTGTCCTCAAATAACCTCAGTGAAGTGTCAGTCTCCTGTTCAGAATGTTGGCCATCACCCACCACATCAGGGTTGGCAGAGCTTCCCCACTGTTCTAAAATCCCCTCTATGAAGATGCCCTGTCCATC
Organism: Regulus satrapa; assembly: GCA_013396955.1. NCBI lineage: Eukaryota > Metazoa > Chordata > Aves > Passeriformes > Regulidae > Regulus > Regulus satrapa. The sequence continues at coordinate 217,775 of VWZN01000429.1, read as the reverse complement.
ACTTGCCTCTGTGTTTATTTCACCCCAGGAGTGCTGTTTGAGACATGGGATGAGTTGTCTGGAAATGCATTTGTCTCTCCATTGACTCTTCCTGGTGAATCATGGAATGGTTTGAGAGGGAAGAGTCCTTAAATCTCATCTCATTCGAGCCCCCTGCCATGGGTAGACACCTTCCATTCTCTCAGGTTGCTCAGATGCCATGCAGCTTGGCCCTGAACACTTCCAGGGATGGGGCTCAAACTGAAATAACCAAAGAAGAGCATGGTAAGATGAATAGAAATTAACAGTGGTTTGGCATCCCTACAAGAGCTCAGACTGGGACACTGAGTCCCAGCAAGGTGAAGAGAGGAGAAAGGAGGATTGCTGAAAGCTGTTCCTGGATCCAAGAAGAGCAGAATAGCCCACAGTGGCTCCTGCAGAGCAGAAGCTGACAGACCCAGCATGATGTGCCATATTCAAGTGACACAACACAGTGAATTTATACCACTGAAGGCCAAGCAGGCAGCTCAAGCCCCCAGCACCCTCCTGATGTGAGAAGGGTGCCATGGTCACTCAGAGGACATCCTAGAACAGCCAGACAGAGTTACCAACATCCTCAGGTGTTAGGAGAAAGACGGCATCCCTCTGTTACATCACTGAGAAGAAGGCTGGTCTCAACAGGCCTGTGTGTGCACAGCCCTCGTCAGCATGAAAATCCACTTTTTGCTTTCCATAACAGCCTTGTTATGGAAACAAGCCATCCCTTTCCCAGGATGCTGGCTGCAGGTATCTCAGGTTTTACCTATTGATGTAGGGAAAGAAGCTGCTGACACCTGTTCCAGAGCTGGAACATTTCTGGCAGCACTTAGGGGAAATCTCAGTCCCCGTATAAGCAGAGATCCACAAAAAAAAAGCCTCAACTCACTTGGCTAACTGGGGTCTTTGTGTGGGGAATTGTCACCACAGACTGGCTCATAAAAACCAGCAGAGAGGAGAAGGACACATGGGAAGAGAACCTGGTGATGGTATCTGAACCCCAAATGAGAAACAGGATTATTTGTTGACCCTAAGCCCAGCTGGCAGAATCTGCCATGCCCATCCTGTTAAAATCCCGCAGGAGCTGTGTCTGATCTGCCCAATGGGAATGGTTCCTGGACTAAGTGAGTTTGTTTTCTCATGCCTGGGAAAGCTTTGGGATAGGGCTGGCAGGCAAAACAATACCAGAGACCAATTTAGCACAATCACCTGAGTGCCAGTGCATGGGCTCCATGCTGTTTCCGTTACAGGTATGGACTAAACCCGATCACAGTCCTCTGCTTATCACAACCATGGTCTTTTAATCCCTTTCATCATGTTAAAAATAATGTGGAAGACCTTTGGCTCAACTCCTCAATGCCTGGAGATGAAGTTTTTCATGTTATCAGATTTTCCAGGCTGGGCAGAGTAAATTAGTCGGGGTTGCTGCTGTGTCTGGACAGCTCTGGGGAGCCTGGGCATGGCAGGTAGAGCTTAGGTAAAGTGTAATACAGATGTGGGGACAGCTTCCTGCCAGAAAAATGTTATTTTAGCAGGATAGGGTAATCCTACAAGGAATCTGGTCTCAGCCATTCTCCCAAAATATGCCTGAGGAAAATGTCAGAGTGAGTCCATTGCTAGAACTAGAGACAAACCTGCCTTCTGCAGAGCAGCCTCTTCTGAAACAGCTCCATCCAGCCACCAGAGCCTCTGATGGGACTCTAATGGTAGAGCTCGACGAAATAACAACACACAAACTCACTTTTCAGGGGGAACAATGCATGGCAGCTGTCTAAGCATTCCGTTCAGGAATTTGGAGTGAGTTTGGTGATTTGACTCAGTCCTGAAGAAGCTGGAGGCAATCAGGGAACAGAGAGACACAGTCTTCCTTTTGGAGCTCCTGTTGGTGTGGCATAAATGATATAAAAGTATTTATAACACAGCACTATTTAGTTTGAAATTGCTCCTTCGTTTTGAAGCTTCCCCTAATGTTAAGAAAGTGGAAAGGATTTTTTTTCCTTTCAGCAAAAGCAGATTTTTTTTTTTTCTCATTGCAAGAACCCCCACCTCAGCAGATGCTGCTTTGAGGGTGTTCATGAGGAACATTGCTTTGTGATTTTTGGAATCAAAATTCTTAATTATCTTACTGATGGTGTTTTCAATGTCAGTGTGGGGCTGCCTGGATGGTGTTTCCAATTAGAAGAGCTGCTGTTATCACTTAAATTGGGGTTCATGCTGACCAGTAACCGGCATTGCAGCGGCAAGGACTCAAGTGCCAAAAATCTCTCTAGGATCTTCCCATCACACCCAAGTTTTCCTTTTCCCAGTGCATCCTCCAGACATCATGAATCCCACAAATCCCTGACTCTCAGGTGGGCAAGGATGGCACTGAAGCTGATAGAGACACTCAGAACCAGCAACCGTGTGCATCTCTGTCTTCTAATGACCCACAGACATGAAGGAGAGATGGTCTGCTCTGAGCTTGGTCTAAATCCCTCCAGGCACCAATCACCTGGGTTAATTCTGCATTAGAAATGTGCTGGGAAAGCAGCAGCCAGGATTTCCCAGGCACAGATTAGCTTGTTTGGAAATAGAGCATGAGAACTGCTCTTCGTGTCTATTTTTGTCAAAAGCTGCATGAATTGCCACTCTTTTCAGGCAGAGGTGCCCTCTGCACAGTCATCACTGTAATTATAAAGACTTTTGAGTTAAGTCCCCGTTAATCTGAAGCCTTTAAGTGCTGTCTCAGGATGACACTGGAAAAGAACCCCACCTGAGCCCCTAGAAGTGAACAGCCACAGATGAGAGGATGTGAAGCTCCTTGAGAGACCCCAAGAGGTTTCATTGGAAATGCTCCCCCAGGACGTTCTGAAAACACCTCCAGCAGGGACAGGGTTTAACTCTGTGCAAGCCAAGCAAAACCCCTCTTTGTAGGCAATGTTAGAAGGCAGGGGAGTCACACAAACCTGGCTCAATGTGACAGAAGCGTAACCATCTCTAGAAACTTCCACTGCTATTGCTGAGAACTTAGTTTTTGTCCCTTTGCTAAATAATATAGTCTTTCTAGAACAACAGGCACAAAACCCCCACCACAAACATGGTTGCTTCAAGTGGTAAGAATAAGATGGAAAAATCCAGGAGGGGTTATTCTTGGAGGAAAAAGATCACAATTCACATTCAACAGCTGGTTCTTTGTGAAGGGCACTTTAGTTACAACTTCTAGTGGCCAATCCTTTGCTTAGGTTTTTGAGTGTATCAAACCCAGCAGAGGTTCTTCCAGTTTCAAGTCCTGGAAATATCAGAAGGAGCCTCCTACACTGAGATTTTTCAGAGTTAATCATAATTGAACTCTACTTTTAGGAATACTTAGAAGAGGAACACACCTTAGGGAACTACTGGAATCCACTGAAATTATGGGGAAAACCCCCCTTTTTCTAAGGAAAACAACACATGGCTCCATTTAGCATAAAATATTTTCCCACCCTTTCCCATGTCCTGAGCAGGGATGGTTGGCACAAAACAACAGGACTCCACAAGCATGTACAATATATGTACATTTTAACACTGCAATCTGACATCTTTTACACCACCTCTATCCTGTCACTCCTTTTCTTCTTTTTTAGTTTTAATTTGTATGAGGACTGCAGACGTTGGGAAAGATGCAACCCTGCCTACCACGAGTTGAAAGGATGTTGTAATCCTGCAAGTGGGGGCTAAAATACTCTGAAAAAGAGGGGAGCAGCGCTTCAGTGTTGGAAAGGAAAGCCCAAGGAGTTCCACTGTCTGCTTTGGAGAGCGACTAGGAGAATCCCTTTTTCCTGAGCACACATCTCAGGCAGCTTTGGACCCTGTGCCCAGAAATCAGCAACTAAGCCAAGGCTAATTCTCTTGCCTGCTAAGTTCTGTCCCAGTCTCTGAAACAGGGTGGCTCAGGGTGCTTGGTGGGAATTGTTCTTTCCATCACCTGAGCCAAGCATGGGAATTGTTTGGATTGGTGTTGGCTGTGGGGAGATAAAAATGTGCCAAGGGCTGTGCTGATAATTGAAGCAGAGGATGAGCAAGATCTGGTGGCTCTGCTCATGCTCTGATGTGTTTTGGTTTATCAGCAGGAATGAAACCCAACAGACTTGTCCCCGGATTGGGAAAGCAACATCATGGCTTTGTGAGGGAACTTCTTGCTAAAAACACAGCTCCCGGGGGCTGCTCCTTGGAGAGGAGACAGCATCAATGCAGTGCTTCAAAGGGCCTGTGACAGCACCAAACACGGATCCTGCAACCCTCCTCAGGCTTGTCCTGGCCACAGAAAGCCTGCAGGCAATTAGGGAAATAACTTCATCCCAGTCGTGGGAATGATCTTGGCCTCAGAGACCAATTTAGCACAATCAGTTCAGATCACACTCACTGGCCAAAGAAAGAGGTCTCCATCCAGAGAAGTGTCAGCAGTGCACACTTTGGAACCTTATGGTTTATAAACCTTTGGTTTCTAAGGCAGGGGGCCTTTGGTGGAAATGCCTCAGCGGCCTCTGGAAAAGAAGGAGCATCTCAACATTCCTGGAGAGTACACAGGGCTGGCATCAATGAGGCGAGCCTGGCAGAGTGTGCCTGTGAGGGGGAGTGACAAAGTGGCAAAAACGGATGTGGTGCAGCTGGTGCTGTCTCGCAGTGGGGTGGATGAAGGCACCAGGGACACTGATTTCCTGGGATAACAGCAGGAAACTCTTTTATTCCTCTGCATTCCACGTTTTGTACACTCTGCAAAGACCTATGTGATAGGTAGCAGGTCAGAGCTTGGTGTCCACACATGATGTCATGCTCATCCTGGCTTATCTCCCGGGTCTTTTTGCCTTTTACAAACATTTTTGGGACCTTGATGTACATCAGACAGGGGATCCTGTGCCTGGTGGCCTCAGTGACCTTCTGTGTGAAGACATGGATGTTCTGAGGGCGCTCAGAGCATGAGCTTGGTCAAATGCCACTTAGGACAAAAGTCATTTCAGGAGATTTCTACTGACTCAGTAATTTTGCTGCATGCCCAGACTCCGAACTGTCACCCCAAGCTAATCATTAAAAACAATTAATAGTTTCTGAAGTGAGAAAATTCTTTCCTTCAAAACTCAACGATTTTGAGTTGCATCAACCCGAACCTCCACCAGGGATAGAAGCACAGAGCAGGGCATCTTTTCCATGGGTTTTTTTTTTTGCACACCCCAGAGCCTATGTGCTCCCTGTTTATCTGTGCTCTCCTAGATGCCTGACAAGAATCCCACACTAGAGCAACCTGAAGATAAAAAAAATTGAATTCCCATGTATTTCTCTAACCAACAGCACCTTTTCCTATGCTCTAATCCCAAAGTTCCCATGACAGGTGTATCTCCAGAAAGCCTGCAGCATGGAATTACCCCCCCCACCCCAAAAAAAAAAAAAAAAAAAAAAAACAAAAAAAACCAAAAAAAAAAAA
>VWZN01000429.1:168671-212316 GCA_013396955.1 Regulus satrapa | reverse complement strand
AAAAAAAAATCTGAATTTCCTTCCTGGAATCTGCTTGCCAAGAACCCAAACCTCTCTCCATGCCTCAGTTTCCTGGCTGGCCCCCAGCTCCTGGGAACAGCATGAGCTAATGCTGGTGTAGGGCTCTGATGATGTAACCCCTTCCCAGCGATTACCACAGTCTGACAAAGCCTAAAATTGGCAGCACTGGCCCCCTGCCAGCGCTGTCCCGTGAATGGTGACTCATCTTTCCTGGCTGTGCCGTGTCCTGTGTGTGTGACGGCGACACGTGGTACGGAACAGACGGGCTTTTATCAGCGCTCCAAAAATAAGAGCCAGAGACATGGCAAGGTGGTGGACGGAGGAGCTGCAGGTGGGGAATGGGCGAAGGGATGACGTCTGCCTTTGGGCTGGCTCCAAATCCCCATTGGAAAAAGAAGAAAAAACAACAACAACAACAACAACAACAACAACAAAAAGGTGTCCCTGGCTCCGAAGGCTGCTGGATCCCACCGCGCCGGGACAATACGGTTGATGATGGGACAAGCTGTCCCATGCCAGCGTGCCTTCGGGCTTGGCCTGCTCTCAGCATGCCAGAGCAAGGCGTCCTCGGTGCCACTGCCAACTGTGGAGATGGCTTTTTGATGCTGCTGGGAATTGGCCGGGGACCAGCGGCTCGTTTCCAGCAGGGCACCAAATTGCTCCCTGTCATCCGGCTTTGGTGGGAAGGAGGGGAAGGCAGGAACAGAGCCATATGCCCCAGTCTGGCAGAGCCCTGGAGTCATATGAGTGGCCTCCCAGGCGAGCTGCTTATGAATTCAGAGCTATCTGGGCCTTCTCGGGCTGCTGGTGAGCATTTAAAGGGGAACTGTGGTGGAGTCAGGACAAATTTTCAGGGCAGGTCATCCCAGATCCCTCCCTGCCCAACAAACACACGGCCAGTGAGGTCCCTTTCCCATGTGGCAATGAGCAACTGCTTTCCTGCTTCTGCCTCTTCTCTCATAGGAAACCAGGCCTGGGTGATGGGTGTCTCCCACTTCTTTTAATCCCCAAGGAATGACATGAGAAAAAGGGAAAAAATAATGTCTGCCTTTGAGCAAAGTTTTTGCATCTCCTTTTCCTCATGATCTGTCTCAGAACCTGAGCCAAAGCCCAGAGTGTGGCTCTGGTAGATTTTCTCCCCACCCCATCTCTTCTTACTTATAAGGCAAAGACTTCTTTAGTCATACAGTGAAGTTCTCTTGGTGGATCTTAGGAAAAATGCAGCAGTCAGGAAGAGGATTTCTTTTTTCTTTACAGAAATTTCCCACACAGAATCTGCAGTTGCCATATTGAATTTTGCACTGATCCCCATGGGATCTGGTGCCTGTGTAGAATGAACCCTGGTTTATTTGTGAGCTTATGTGACTCTGCATAAATGGGGACAATTTTGTGTTGTGAGGTCATAGAGATTGGTTTCAGGGGTTTTGGATTAATGTTTGAACACTGTTGGACACACTTGTTTGGTCCAGACCAGCAGGAAGGGTCTTGCACTTTTAGTGCTCCTGCAAGTGGTGAAAAGGATGAAATTTCAAACCTCATGAATATTTTTTCTGCTTCCACTGGAAACCTGGGGATTTTAGTCTCCTTAGTTATGTTCAGGCCCATGTTGATGTCACTTAAAAATCACATTTTTGAACACCCACAGGTGTTCAAAAGCCTGAAGGTCCCTTTCTAATTCAGGTGACCAGTTGAGTGTTCCAAACTAAGGGACATGGAAAATCCTCTTTAGTTTACCCCTGCAAAAAGGGACCATAAGTGCTAATAAATGGTCCCCAGGCATGCTACAGATGAGGGAGAACATGGTAAAAAAATAGGTCTTTGCTTTGGGAGGGACGAGATGATTTGCAAACTCCACCAGGATAACTCTGCAGCCAGTACACATCTGTAGCTGAGATGTTTGAAATCCATTTTAATGCCTAATTTGTACCACTCTGCTCAAAAAAATCCCCCCCCCCCTCCAAACCCTGTAAGTTAACCCTGTAAGTTTGGTTTCCCTTAAATACATGAGCAGCTTCAGCCTAATTTGAGGGCTGTGAAAAGTGCAGACACCTCCCAAAGTCCTGGAGATTCCAGCAGGACTTTGCACGTGAAGAACTCGTGACACGAGTGGAAGGACGTTGAGGCTTCTGCTTAATCTCATTAAGCTTTAAAGAAGCCACTTGAAAAAAAAAAAGAAAAAAGAAAAAAAGAAAAGAAAAATTAAGTGGAAGCAAAACACTTTAAGAGGAGATTTATGCCAGAAAAACTGGAATCCCCCTCACCTCCCTGCCTGCCTAGAGGTTGGGTGTCTCCTTTAAGCTGATTTGATCTGCTCCTTCCCACTTGGCAGGAAGAAAGCAGCACCTCTGTGGGGTGAAGGGGGTAAAGGATGGTTTGTTCTGCAAGGAGTGAGGGGGATTATCTGCTGGGAGTGATTATGGAGTGAGGGTCTGGGTTGCTGAGCTTTTTCTGTTCTTAATGTTAGGTTTTCCTCTGCAAATACATGATCTAAATCAGGGGAGGCCCCCTGGCCACTGTTGCCCAAGAGTCTGAGCACCCTTTTATCCTCTCCTAAACCTCAGGCACAGTTTGGGTGACTGAGGGACAATGCTGCACCCTCTCCAGCATCCCTTCCCCTCCTTCAGCCTAGCCCTAGTGATAGCTCTTAAATGCAAAAGATTCCCTGGAGAAAGGAGCTGATGGAGGTTGAGCATCTCTTCCCACCTCCCTCAGCTGCTTTGACATGAGCTGTTCCATGTGTTGGATCCATCCTTTTCCCCTCACCTTCTCTTGACTCTGTTTTGGGCCCTCCCAGCTGTGGTTGTAGCAGATGAATCCTTCACAGAGGGCCTGCCTACCAACACCAACTTCTGTACGGATATTCAGGAGTTGATGTTGTTCCGTTTGCTCCACCAATCAAAGAATTCCAGCTCAGGCTTCCAACATTCAGCTTCCACTGCCCACCTGATGGAGTACATGGAGTTCTCACCTCTTTTCTCTCAGTGCTTATTTCTTTTGTTCCTCAGACAAAGGCAGCTGAGCTGAGGTCTGCTCTGCCTTGTGCTGGGGATACAATGAAGGAATGAATCCTGACCCCCACGAAATCCCAGACTCTTGTCCCAGGCTTTACTGACACTGGGCTTTGACCTCAAATTCCAGCTCCAGCGCTTCTGCTGCTGGACAGTCCTGCTTTTGGGTGAAACTCCTCTGTTCTTTGAGTGCTGAAGGAACAACAGATCCCACCCAGCCCTCTCTCTCACAGGTGCCTCTCAAATTGCAAGGCATGCTGAGTTTTTCTTTCTTCCACCCACCCAGTAGACTGAAACCCAGGAAATTAAGCATTGTCCTGTTTGTGTCCCTTTCTACTCATCCTTCCAAGATCAGCCCTTTCTACCACTACACTGTGTGGCAGAAATGCTTTGGAGGAGATGCTCTGGCTCAGGGCAAAGACCTCCAGTGTGTTTGCTCTTCTTTCCTCAACAACTCTCTTAACACAGGACTTAGAAAACAAAAGCAAAACCTCCTGACAGCCATTCCAATAACTCCCTTTCTTAAATCTCCTTAAATAGAAGTTGACCTGTTTGAGGAAAAGTGGAGCCAGGGCTTGGCATTACAATCTAAAGAGCAGGGAGGGCTGGGGACTTGGGGGAGGGTTGTATGGCACAAGAAAGGTGAAGTGACCTTGTCTGGCCCTCCATGATTCCATAAGAGTCTGTGGGGATGTATGGAAGTGGCTGGAGTCTGGGCACATCAGCAGGGGCTGCACCTGGGCTTTTAAGCCCTTCCTTGGGCCATTTTTGCAGTGTGCACCTCTCAGGGATGCAGCTGATGCTGTCCCCGTTTAAAGGCAGGACTGGCCCCTTCCTGTGACGAGCCACGCTCCAACAGACTCGATGAGCCAGAAGAGACTTGATTTGATTTTTAAACACACTGCCTTCCTAACAGTATCCATCTCCCTCTGCTTTTCGCCTGCTTTAAGTGAAAATCTTTGATGCTCCCTCCCACAATGGCTCCTCTCAGATTTAATTTGCTTTTGTATAATTATGGACCAGCCAGGAGAAGGAGGAGGAGGAGAAGGAGGTGGAAGAGAGAAGCACTGAACGGGCATGGAGGAGCTCTAGGAAACCTTGCACCGGAGTCAAGGAGCGCTGAGCAAGCTCTGCTGCTCTCATCCATCAGCGCCCGCATCCCCTGGCACAGGCGGGGAGGGACGCGGGGAGAGGATGCACTGGGGACCCGGCGAGCTCGGCTGCTGGAGCGTGGCAAGCAAAGAGCCCTCCAGGGCTCGGGGAGGCAGGCGGGGACGTGCGCTGCCTTGGAAGAGAGCGCAGCCGGCTCGGCGCGCTGGAGGAGCAGAGGAACTGCAAAGGCGAGGAAGGGAGGGGAGGGGGATGTTGGAAAAATGATGCAGCTCGTTCAGCGGATCAGGCGGCCGCGCCTGGAAGTGGCAAAGTGGGAAGAGCCGCGGATTTGAAAGCCTGGAGGGATTATTATCCCGCGTTGTCTTGACTCGCGGCGCAACAGAGGCCAACAAACTTCACCCGGCGAGTTCCAGCAATCTGCAGAACACCCTGGCAAACCTCCTGGGCTGTGATTTCTGCATTTTCAGTCGGGTTAATAACGTTGGAAGCAGCAGGAAAAGGGGGCTGGCAAATGTGAGCCATTCTAGCAGGAGTTGTAGAAAGGCATATTCATCATGTCAGCACTTTGGAGGCCTGGAGAGCTCGTGATGAGAGGCTTCAAGAAAAGACTGCATAAATAGGAGGAGGGAGGCTTCTATAAACAACTGTGATGGACATGCTGGAAATACAGAGGAAAGGGAGAGCGGCTGGCCTTCCTTGATGCTGTGGATAGTGGTGACCTTGGCAAAACCAGCAAAATTTAACCCCAAAGCAAATTGCACTGTGGGTTCCCACCTCAGCTCCAAAAACTCCTCAGAAATTACACGCCTCAACCAGGCTGTCTGTGGGAAGCTGAGTGTCACCCGTGGTGCATGAATTGAGCAGGGGCTGGATAACCCAGCAGCTCCACTGTTGGTCCTTGGAAAGGATGATCGTCCCCCAGGCTGCCAGCATGGCCATGGGCTGGGAGAGCTGCTCAGGCTGGGGCAGGGCCACGTCCCTCTCAGCTGGGACAGATGCCCCATGCTCAGCACATCACAGCAGTGGCAGGCACCAGAATTGTCAGAATATTCCCTGCGGTGGCTTCCAAGCCTCGTCTCATCTGTTAACTGCCTTTGCAATTAAACCTCCACTACATCCCTGTCCCTACACGGTCCCCTCCACTGCCTTCCCCTTCTCTTTTCCTGGGCTTGGTGAGAACCATGGTACCAATGACAAGACCTCAACTCCTGGGCACTCATCAGAAAAGGTCCTACAGCACTGAGCTGTTAAAAAAACCCAATTTTTTTTACACTTAACACCATCAGAGCATTGCATAGACATCGAACCATTTGTCCTCACAACACAAACTCAAATCTGGCCAGTTTTATCACCCTGCTCACATAAGGAGGGAAACTGAGGCAGGGAATGGTCGTGTTTGTCCAGTGCCAAGCGACAAGCAAGCGGTGCCTCATCAGCAGATCCTGCTTGCCTCCTCCTCACCATCATTCCTTTAGCCTGGACTGGGCACGGAAGAGCTGAATCCCACCTTTTCCTTTGACACTGACATTGTTATTTTTCCTCCCCTCAGAGCAGAATTTTTTTACCCAGAAAACGCAGCAGAGATTTGTCCCAAAGCGGCAGCACCCCAGGGTTTGGGAGGTGAGCAACCCATCCACCCAACTGCTGAGCACTGGCACCAGAGGGGGAGAGGCTGGGCAGGTGGGGGAAGAGGGGGGAGCCACTTACACGGTAATGTTTCTGCACGGTTCTTTTGGATCATTATGCAGAGCTGTAGCACCAGTTGAGGGGCGCTCTCGAGGAACGTTTCCAGGAGGCGCAGCATGTTTACGTCTGCATATTCGTACATCATAGCCCAGTAGAAACGCCGCTGGTGTTCCTTCCGCCTCTGGCTCTGGATCCCCAGGTACATAGTTCGGATATACCTGCAGGGAACAGGAGGGAAAAGCCGGGCGTGAGATGCTGGAGGGCAGCAAAAGCTGTTTGTGGGGGGAAAGGGGTTGTGGGGAGACGGGGCTCGCGCGGTTCTTCCACTCGCCCATCGGATCTGAGGAGGGCTTTCAGAATTTGATTGATTGTTAACGTCGGGAAAGACCTCTAAGATCATCAAGTCCAACCTTAAATGGCATGCCAGCCCGAGAGCAAAACCATATAATGAAGTGCATGAACCATATAATGAAATGCATTGGGTGTTGCTTAGGGTGGGAGGACTTTAACTGGTAACACCCAGACGTGAAGCCTGGGAGTAGGAAAGCGCAGGAAAATGACTCCCTCTCCTAATTTTTATTACAAGAAGAGAACCCACATGAAAATATACTGGTCCTAACACTTGGAAGTGGCTTGACAGACCACCTAAACCCCCTCAGCCCTCCGGGAAGGAGCTTCTCTCACAGACCCCAGGGCTCAAGAAGTGTTTGGAGCACGCTCTCAGTATCATTGTGGGATTCTTGAAGTTGTTCAGGAATTGGAATTTGGTCTCTTCCAGCATGGAATGTTCAGTGATTCTATTATTTGACCCTATTTCATCATAGATGGGGCAGCGAGACACCACCTTCACATGCAGCACGCGTGTGACCCACAGATGTGAAGGGCCACAGTTTGCCACTGGTCAGCTTTGAGACTTTGGGCAGTGTTGAAGTAGAAGGAGGTGTCTGGTGCATGGACAGGCACAGCTCTACCATTGCCTCTGTCTCAGGACTTGTGACATTTGAGTAAAGACCCGTAACAGGGTCCTTTCTAATGCCTGTCACAGAATATCACCGAATCCCAGAACAGTTTGGGCTGGAATATCCTCTTGTTCCAAGCCCCTGCCATGGGCAGGGGCACCTTCCACTATCCCAGTCTGCTCCCAGCCCCATCCAGCCCAGCCTTGGACACTTCCAGGGCTTGACAATCTAATACTGGCTCTTCTTCCTTCTCATCCTGAGCGGCGGCTGTATCCTCCTTTGGGATGGGAACCATTTCACCCAATGCCGACCCTAAAGCTGGTCATCTGAGCCAGCCAAGGGTTGGAAATGTCCCCTCCGGGGGCCGGTCATCTGTCCCAGCTCTGCTGCCAGCAGGGCAGCGGGATTGAAGCGCCTTCTGGAGGCTCTGGGAGGGGCTCACGGCACAAGCTGGGTTTTGGCCAAAACGATTAGATCATCCCCTGCCTCTCGGGCGAGACTGCACAGCCGGCCAGAGCAGGAGGGAAGGACGCGAGCCTGGACAGCCTCTGGATCTGGGAATTACACCCGGGCACGGGGAGCCGGCGGAGGAGCAGAGGCGGCTCTGCGAGCCCTGCCCTTCATCCAGCATCTTGTCCTTCCTGCCCGCTCGCTGCTGGCTGGCACAGGAGGCGAAAAATCCCGAAAGAGGACTGCAAGGACACACACACCAAAAAAAACCAAAGAAAACAGAAAAACCCAAAAAAAAAAAACCAAAAAAAAAAAAAACCCCCCCCAAAAAAAAAAAAAGGAAAAAAAAAACCCAAAAAAAAAAAACCAAAAAAAAAAAAAACCCCCCCCAAAAAAAAAAAAAGGAAAAAAAAAACCCAAAAAAAACCCCCAAAAAACCAAACTCAGGAAAGCCACCAGATGGGGCTCGACACTCGAGAAAATGCTCCGCCGGTCACATACGACGCCGGTGGCACCGGTGTGACATCCCCAGCAGAGTGGGGTGGAAATGGCCGTGGAGCACCCGCTCTCCCAACACGCCCCAACCCAGCGCCCGCGCTTGGCATCTCCCTGGAAAAAAAACCCCAAGCCCAGGAGCCGCGGCATCCTGCCTTCCCTTCACCCAGGAATTAAATAAATGCAGCTCGGCTGGGGAGGCAAAGTCAGGGAGGGCGTCGTGGCTCAAGGAGAAAGCAGAGGGAGAAGGAGAACGCGATGGGTTCTATGATGCCGGTGACACGGGGCCAGCAAAAGCCAAGTGGTGGTGCCCATGAGGTGCTGCCCGTGGGCAAAGGCACCATCACCTCTGCCAAATTTTACCAACTCTGACCTGTAGTCCTGGATGGTCTCCCCCTCCCCAGAAGCGCCCATTCCTGCTGGTACACAAAACCTAAACTCCGTGTAAGGTTAAACCACTCATTTCTCATCACCCCAGCCACAGAGAAGAAGAATTTGTTGGTTTTCACCCTGCAGCAGTATTTTACCTGTTTGCACATAGTTGCCATGTAAACCTTTCATTTCTCCAGATTAAAATAATCACAGTTCTGTCGAATCATAGAGTTGTTAAGGTTTGAAAATACCTCTAAGATCAAGCTCAACTGTTCCCCAGCGCCGCCAAGGCCGCCACTAACTCATGTCCCCAGGTGCCACATCCACATGGCTTTTAATCCCCTCCAGAGATGAGGGCTCCCCCACCTCCCTGACCAGTCATTTCCAAAGCCTGATAATCCTTTCCCTGAAGAATTTCTTCCTGATGTCCAACCTGAACCTTCCCTGGTGCAACTTGAGGCATTTTCCTCTCACCCTGTCCCTGTTCCCTGAGAGCAGAGCCCGACCTCCACCCTGGCTATCAAGAAGGTCCCCCCTGGACCTCCTTTTCTCCAGAAAAAAATTGATTTCCAGTGCCTTCTCACAGTTCATATTTCTCACACCTCCACTCTTCCACACTGCTGTTCCAAACAGCTGTCTCCAGTTTTGGGTTATTTTTAAGACCATCTTTTCTTACTTTTCCCAGGTTCCCATCTTTACAGCTCTCCAGGTTGGCTGAACCAAACTGCAACAATGGCATTGGGCCACTCACAAAGATTAAGAAGGAATTATCAGAAGGGAATCGATGTCCTGCAATGGTTTTTCCTGGATCTCCAGGGTTAGGGTGAATCTCTAGGGATTCACCACTGTCCACAGTTTAAGCATAATTGTTTTTTTTTTTTTTTTCTGGCCACAGAAAGAGGAAATTACACCAATCCATGGAGACAGAATGCATGGAAAAATATTCAAATACAAGGGATTGACACATTGTCCTGATCCATGCACAAACACCAAGCTCTCCCTGACTGCTGAGCCCACAGCCTTTGGCAAAGGTCACCTGCACTGTACCTCTTCCAAGGATGGGGAAACTGAGTCAGAGAGCACCAAAAAGGTGCTCTCAAAGGGCTTTTTTTGCATCAAACCTCAGATCTTTTAGTGCTATCCCTCGCCTCTAAACATCACATGAGTCGAGCACCTGCTCTTGTTCCTCCATCCAGGGTGGATATAATTCCTTCACAGCATAAATCCCAGCCCTGCCCAATCTGCCCAAGGAATAAATCTGTTCCTATCCTATGGGACTGTGACCTCAGGAACCCCTTGGCAAGTGTTGGGCAGCATCAACAAAGCAGCTCCAAAAACTAAGTAGACTTCCTTTTTTTTTACTCCTCAGTCCATGAAAACTTATGGTGCTCTGTCTTCAGCATCCTTCAGACCCAAATCTAGCAAACAGAGGGAAGGAATTACTAAGATGCCATTCCTTCTTGATGCCAGTGGATAGTGACAATAACTGGGAAAAGTAATATTTCCGCCTTGTGGGCTTTCAGCAAGTAATAAATACCTATTTAATTAATCAACATAAAATTTCACCCAGCTCCAACACTGATAATTCTTAACCTTATTTCCAAACTCCAATGTACAGAACTGGTGTAAACAGTTTTATTCCAGTTCATCTGTTTCCTTGTGGTATTTTGTTTACTTCTTTGAGGGTCTTTCAAACCTTTCCTAACACTGGTTAAGTGTAGACAACTTAAAAAGAACAAAGAAAAAAAAAAATCAATGTCGTTTCACCTGAAATTCCTTGTTCCCAGTCAAGCTGCTGGCAAACAAACTTCTATAATTAGACTTTTAAATCCATATTCAGGCCTGATCTTCAATCTTTAGCAACACGATGCTTCCTCTTATGTCAGTGAAAACCATTCACTACTCCATGCTTCTGAAAATCGGGCTAATTTATTTATTTAAGGGCTTAATTTTGGATATAGGAGCCTAAATTTGGGCTTTTTTTTCCTTTTTTTTCCCTTTTTTTTTTTTGTTTTTGAATGCTGGCTATTTTTATATAAGAGTGTGTATATTTGTGTGTATTTTTAGTTCTACATCTCATCATGGCTTCAAGAGACAGAACTAATTTGGGGTTGGGAGGGGGATTGGGGTGATTTTTTATTTTTTATTTTTTTGGTGCACAAAGGATTGGCTGTCCCCTCCCTCCTGGCAGGGCTCCCAGAATTCCTGTTGGCATAATTACCCTCACGCTTATTTACTACGTATGTCACAGCAGCACACGAACTGCTGGGGTCAAACTCGCTGCCGTCCCTGCGCCAAAGCGCCTTTCTGAGGAGCCAAATCCACCAAATGCGGTCAAATAACCTCTGGAGAGAGCTGCAGGAGCCCACCAGGCAGGAGGGAGAAGAGGAGATGTTCCTGCTGTAAAAGCACACCCCGCCCTGAGCTCTGTGGGAAAAGCTGCTCCTGTGTGCATGACAGGGGATGGATTCTGGAGGATGAGGCTCTGGTTTTGTAACACGAAATGAAGGGGTCCTTGGCCAGCTGGCAAGGTTCAGCTCCATGTGGCTACGTCCATCTAGTTGGCCCTGGCCAAAAATTTCCAGGGATTGTGGTGATAATTTTACAGGGTGAAGGATTTCAGGATCATGCCTGGGCCTTGGCGTATTTGGATTTACAGAGGGGGCTCCCAGGGCCACCAGGAAATGTAAGAGAATGCCTCTGGAAAGGGCAGGAACCTCAGGCTGTAACAGTCTGATCACTTTCCCTGAGGCCAATGGGCCAAAACACAAGCAATGAACTCTCTCATCCTCCAAAACCAGGAAACCTCCTCCATATTCAGCACTGGGAATGATTCCTGGCTCTTGTAGATGACTGAAACCTGCACAGGTTGCGATGACTTGGGAGTTTGAATACCCCATGGCCATTCTAATAATCCTACTCAGATCTTGGCACGGAATCACAGAATATCCTGACCTGGGAGGATCACTGAGTGCCCCCTGGCCCTGTACAGGGTGTGGTGAAGCTGCCGTGCCCGTGAACAGGTCTTGAAATTACCTGGTTTATTAGTACATGTATTTGGAAAACGGATTTTTCTCGTGCCCAGCCTTCTGTTGGGGTGGAATGCTGGAGAGACAGCTCTGATGCTGTGGTAGCCAAAACACTGGGGTGTTACCAACACCTTCCCAGCTCCAAACGCAAAGCACAGCAGTGTGGGGGCTGTCGTGGGGAAAACAAACTCCGTCTCAGCCAGACCCAACCACAGAATCACAGAAATCTCTGAGGCTAGAAAAGATCTCTGAGATCAAGTTGAACCAGCAACCCAGCACCATCGTGTCGAATGCTAAATCGTGCCCACCATGCCACAAATGCCATTATCCACACTTCTTGAACACTTCCAGGGGTGGTGGCCCCCCAGTGTGATGGGGATGCCATAATGTGTCCCTGTTCCCTGGGAGCAGAGCCCGACCCTGTTCCCCTCCTCTCAGGAGTTGTGCCGAGCCAAAGGTCCCTCCTGAGCCTCCTTTTCTCCAGGCTGAGCCCCTTTCCCAGCTCCCTCAGCCTCTCCTGGTTCTCCAGCCCCTTCCCCAGTTCCATTCCCTTCCCTGGACATTCTCCAGCCCCTCAATATTTCTCTTGCCAGGAGGGTCCCAGAGCTGTCCCCAACACTGGAGGTGCCCCAGCAGTGCCAGCAGAGTGGGCAATTGCTGTCCTGGCCCTGCTGGCCACACTGTTGCTGGATATTCCAGCCAGGAAGCCCTTGGGCTTCTTGGCCACCAAGTTCATGTTCAGAAATTTCCCGTGGCACTACAGGAACGTGGTTGTGACCTTGGTGACGTGGCAGCAACATGCATCACATGGATGGGCACCATCCCATGGCACCAGCCTTTCCCCTGGCCCTCTCCTGGAGGAAGAGGATGGGAATGGGGGCTGTCATTCAGCTGAGGGCTCACCCTCCTGCCCTCTCGTCCTCTTGCAAGGGGCCTCGTGCACTGGAGGGTGTTCCCAGATTAAAACCCCTCTCCTTGGAGGGAGGGAAACGAGGACACGTGTAATTGCTGGGCTGGAAGGCCCGGAGCAGAGGCTGCCTGAGCATCCCCTCACAACGAGGTTACGTGAGGCCAGATCTCAGCTGGAGCGAGCTGGCGTCCACAGGGCTCTGGCAATTTACACCAGCTGCGGCTTTGGCCCGCTTTTTTAATTTTAATGAATTATTTTCATTCTAGCTGATATAAAAGGAATGGGAGACGCAGCGCTGGAGCAACAGGGGAGCAGGAAAGTGAGAAGGCCGTCCCTTAAAAAAAAAAAAATCAGACTCAAACTCGGAGTTGCCGTCGCCATTAACGTGCTCGGTATCAACGTTTGTAAGTTGTTTTCTTTGTTGTGATGTCACACGCCAGCGATAAGGATTCACAGATGGATTGTTTAATTGTTCCTAGTTCGAGTATCAAAATTGGAATTGCAGGGTCCCAACCCTGTGTGGGTATTCCACAGCTTTTTTGTGGCTGCTCCCACGGCATCAAACTCCTCCAGAACAAAGGGGCTGCGTTTGAGCTGTCTCTAGGGAGTTTTTCCTGGTCTGCCCTGAGCCTTGAAGGATGTGCAGGATTTGTTTTCCACCACTGCTGGTTGTGCTGGGTCAAAGCCATGCTGAACTGGGAAAGATCACTTTCCACCTCAAAATCAAGAAAGGGATCCTTATTTCTGCAGAAACTCTAATCCAGCCTCCTCACAGGTCACCCCAACCACACACACCCCTAAATAATCATTTTGATGACCTTCATCAGGGCCCTGATGTTCAGAACTGGGGTTCTCGGTGCTTTCTGACAACTTTGTGGGCTTTCCTTGTACAGTTCATACCTAAAAAATGAATAAAATGCACCAAAAAGTGTGTTAATCAAAGGGTTCAGTCCTTTTGCCTCGCAGTTTCTGATCTAAGTCTTATCTACTTGTTTCTATCAGTTCCTATTAAAGAATTAATAATTTGTATTACAAACTCATGCTCTTTGCCAAATGTGCAAACTGAAATTTGTACTTAAAGGAATGACTGTCTCAGACTTCTGCTGCATAGGAGAAACTGTTACAATTTCATCTTCCAAGCCAGTCTGTTTTAAAGCACAGATGTTTAAAGCTGTTTTAAAGCACAGATGGCTTTGCTACACACCGACCTCAGAAGATGCAAATTATAAAACTTGTGTTGGGAAGGATCATAACATGGAATCACAGAAGAATTTAGGTTGGAAGGAGATTTTAGAGGTCTTTGGACTGGGGCTCCCATCCAAGTGGGGATAACTTTGAAATTAGAGAAGGTTGGTCATGGTCTGGTGCAGGTGAGTTTTGAAAATCTCCAAGGATGGAGATTCCACAGCCTCTCTGGACAAACTGCTCCAGCATTTAACCCCAGTGCCTACAGAATCATGGAATCATTCTGCTTGGAAAAGAGTTCTACCCTCAGCCCAGCATTATGGGCATCACCAAACCATGTCCTCAAGTGCCACATCCACATTCCCAGGGATGGTGAAATGATTTACAGCCCAAGATCACTTCCACTACTTGAAGAAAGTCTACAAATCAGCCCCTCCTTGGAAAGAGTCAATTCCATCCAGTAGTTGGTGAGGGGTAATAAAATCATGACACTAGTTTTTTTTAGGATCTGGTTCCAACAGCTTTGGTGTTTGCAGGCTGATTTAAGTCATGGCTGATGATCTGGGGGTTCTGATACACAAACCAGAGCTCTGTGATTGATGATCCCTGAGCAATGTCCCCAACTCTTCTGAAATTATTGCTTTGGTGGCAGTGCCAGGCAAAAAGGGGACATCAACCTACACCCTCTCCTCTTGGGGAGCACTCCTGGTCTTGGTTCAAATCCCTTTTTACTGACTTTTTAAGAGGATATTTGGGACTGTGAGGGCACAGGCAGGGCTGCAGGTGTGATTTCATCCCGCTGACACACACTGGGGTCACAGCCTCCAGCAGCTGCACAGGCCAGGAAAGTGGGGCAAGGGCATCACTGCAGATAAAACTCCAGAGGCCAAAGGTGCAGGAGCTGCTCGTGTTGCTCCATCTGGGGGATGTTCATGAGATTTGTCTCTGTGGCTGCTCTCCTTCCCCAGCTGCAGAGTGATTTTCTCTGACTCACAGGCGGAAAGATCACAACCAGAAGAAGAGAAACAAATCACAAGGGAGTGCTAGCCTTAAACAGCCCCACTTTTTGGCACTCATTTTGTCAGTCCAAATCGTCAAAACTTCCCCAGTCTGGGTGTTACTGAACTATCCTTGCTTAGCCAAAGCCAGTCCAGTGTTTCTTTATTTGCAAAAATAGCCATGAATGTGTTATTGAGAGGCTCACCACAACCCTGCTCTGGAAGCAGCCAAGCAGCCTCTCCTTGCTGCATCCCCATGGCTTAGGGGTTCCCCTTGGATATCCAGGCTGCAGAATCTCCATTTCCAGGTCCCTGCTCAGTAAATCAATACAGAATCAGAGAACGGCTTTGTAGCAGCAGCCACCACTGTTTCAACCCAGGCTCCTGGAAATCATTCTTGCGCTTTCATTTTTTAATTATTTTGTGGGACGTAGAGCTCTAAAGCAGGAATACAAACCCCAAGACCTCTCCAGCACCACGGTGTGAATGCCCCTTTTTGTGATTTCAATGTGGGAACCATCTCCACTCTGCATGAAGGAGGAGGCAGGTGCGGGGGCTGCTGGAGAGGGTATCCAAGTGATGGGTGCTGCAGAGACATGTCACAGCATCTATCACATGTGGGAGTGTCCTAGCACTGAGCCAAATGCTCTCTTTGATCACAGATTTCCCCCTCCAAAGTTAGTTATGAATACTTAAACCCCAGTCCCTTCCCTATTTTGCACAGGCTTATTTGCTTTAAGGATACTCCGACGCTCGGTGCTATTGCCTCTGGCAAAGCCTTCTGTTTTAAATCAAAGCTGTTAAACAGCTTTACATAGGGACCAGGAAGCTGGACTCAGACTGAGTTTTTTTTTGCTTCAAGTGTGTTTGTGAAAATAAGGTTTTGTGTCAGGGCTCTCCTCGTGGAAATAAAGCTGGTCCCAGTCCAGTGAGTCCTGCAGGAACAGCTGAAAGCCTTGAAAGTAAGCAGAGGCATTCTGATTGACTTGTCTTGGCTCCAAGCAAGGGAAGTTTCAGGGAAATTCCCTGAAATGCCAAAGAAAATCCCAAGCAAATGCCTGAGGTCTCCCAAAATGTGAGTGTTCAAGCGCACGATTTTCAGAGGCCCATGGGAACAGTCACCTCACCCTTTGAACAGGGTGGGCCATGTTACCGTGCTGTAACCCAGATGGTCTTGAGAAGTGATTTGGCATCATGTGGGCTCACCAGAGCCACGGGGTATCTCAGGGGAGGAGAAGTTGGCATTGCTCTGGGATACCAGTCAACGGCAGGGACACATCTTCATCTCCACGTGGAGAACCCTTAGTGGAGGATGCAGAGCAGGAGAGGGGAAAGAGAAAGATTTCTGCTATCAGCGAGTCCCTTGGAGATGGAGACATCTGTGGTTTTCTCCCTTCCTGAGGGGTTTAACAGTTTGGGGTGGTGGGTCTGGAGATCTGCACAGAAACTGCAGATTGCCTGTGGTCTGAACCCTCAAAAGCAAATGTGGACCCCCAGGATCACAGTAACAAAACTGGGAGTTGGTTCCCTCACTCAGAGGGGGACATTTCCATTCCCACACTCTGGCTGCTGGAAAAAGATGAGGGGGTCACATCTGTGGCTGGGAGATCAGGGAACAGACAGGGATTCTAAGAGAGCATCCCCTGAGTTTACAGTATATACCCTCTCCCCAGCCATCAGGGTTAACTGATGCTTCAGCAGGACCTGAAATCACCAGACAAGACTTTTCCATGCAGCAAAGCCTCTCCTAACCCACACGGAGAGTGGCTTCGTAGAGCTGGAAAAGGAGGTGGACGCTCCAGGATTTTCAAACAGCGTGCCAGATAAAACAGCAAGCCAGGAAGGGTTTAGTGGCAAAGGATTCTGCTTAGGGAAAGGGGAGCTGGTTCTTGAGGAGCTGGTGCAGCTGCAAAGAAGCTGCTGCCTGCTGCAGAGCTGCCAGGGTCAGAGCTGTGGCTCACTGCCAGCTGCAGCGTGCTCTGCCCGCCGCTTGCATCTGGAGCAGAGCACCAGGGCTCCCAGAAAATCCTCGGGATGCTGCTCAGCCCACCCCAGCCTGGCCAGGGACCATCCCGGAGGCCAGACCGTGTGCT
Source organism: Regulus satrapa (assembly GCA_013396955.1). Classification (NCBI taxonomy): domain Eukaryota; kingdom Metazoa; phylum Chordata; class Aves; order Passeriformes; family Regulidae; genus Regulus; species Regulus satrapa. The sequence continues at coordinate 195,997 of VWZN01000429.1, read as the reverse complement.
CAGCAGCGCATCCCCAGCTTCCCTGTGCCACAGGGCTCAGGAGCATCCCTGGAGCATCCTTGGAGCATCCCTGGAGCAAAGCTTCGCACCGGGGCTGAGACCGTCGCCTTGGCTTTGCCATCCCTTTGAGGAGAAGGAGCTAAAAATTGGGTGAGCGCCTGTGAAATCCTGGAAGAACAGCCTCAGATCGTGGCTATTTTTAGTTCCAGAGAAGCTGCGCATACATTAGTGAGGGCCTGCCTTCCTCTCCAGGCTCGGAGAAATCACACGGTGTCCTCCCAGCCTGCCAGGAAAGAGTTTAACCCTTGCTGTCCCACCACAGTCAGCCCCAGCCGGCTGCACCTCGGCGTGGATCGTGGTGGGGACCAGAACAAGGGGGAGAAGGGTCTTCATGGGCATTCTGGCTCTTGCAAAGTAAAGGAAGAGTGTCTTTGGCCCATGGACCTTATACCGTTAGGTGTGGTGGGAGGAGCAGGGACTGGAAGAAAATTCCAGCAGAGAAATGGCATCGGACTGCCACCGCCATCCGCCCTGGGTGAGGAACAGCCACACTACGGGCTGAGAGGGGCAGGGAGCAGTTCAGAGTTTGAAGCACCTGAGAGTTGATTCCTCAGCTCCAGTGACCTCTCACGATAGCCAAGAGCCTTCAATTCACCCACCATAGCACTGCAGAACCACAGAAGGGTTTGGGTTTGGAGGGGAATTCAAGCCTCATCTTGCTCCACTGGCAGGGACAGGTTCCACTCTCCCAGCTTGCTCCAAGCCCCATCCAGCCTGGCCTTGGACACTTCCAGGAATGGTGAAATTAGGCACCGTGAGCTACTTAATCCAAATCTGCAATCTTTTAGCCACACAACCTCCTGGGAAACAAAACCTCATCACCTCACAGGCCCCTCAGATCCTTGGTGTCGCATCTCCTTCCTCCCACTGGCTGTGTCTCCACTGCTCCAGACACATCACACAGGAAAACCACGGCTGGGACACATCAAGGGAATGAGGCCAGGGATGAGCTCACCACCCCGCTCGAAAGCATGGTGCTTTTCAGCTCACAATTAACAAAAAATGATCGCTACACTTATTCCTCCACTTTTTTTTTTTTTTTTTCCTCTTGGAGGGATGAGGAGCAAAGCCTGATCCCTGCACTTCACACCCACAGCAGCTGTCAGCTCCGCTGCCCGTGCACTTTCACATTTTCCAGCTCTTTAATATTTATTACCTCTGCTGCTTTGTATTACTCATCAGCTATTCCTGGCCAGAGGAAATGCACTGGCGGGTTCTGGAGCACGCACGTTCCCTGTTCTTTGAGGGGGCCGTGAGTACAACAGCACCTCTCCAACACTCACTCACCTCACAGTGGCTTTCCAAAGGTCACCAGGAGAGGAGACACAGCCTTTTTGGAAGGTACAGGAGCCCTTCCATGGGCGTATCCTGCCGATCCCTGCAGAAACATCCCTCAGGAAGTGCACCTGAGCATCCTTCCCTGCTTCACACCATTGTTTTCCAAGTCTCCTCCCAGCCCTGTGATTAACCACGGGCCTGCCAGCACCTTTGCCTGCTTGCAGGATTTCTCCCAGCTGCTGGGGGCTCTAAGTAAGGATATACGTAATAAAACTCACCAAATCAAGCTGTGCAGGAGCCTGTGGGTGGCAGCACTTGCAGCTGTTCCATTTAACAGGTAACTGAGTTAAGACTGGCTCTAAACGATATTGCAAAGACCTTCTGGTGGTCATGTTCAGAAGGACCAGCCCGGCCATGGCACCACCCAGTATCACAGCCTTTTTTTATCTTTCCCCCATTGTCCTAGCAATTTAAAAGGAGCTTTCTGCTTGAAGCTTAATAAAAGTGAAGCCACCTGACTGTGCCCTTGTTCCACCACCCTCCGGGTGCAGCTGAGTCTCCTCGTGCCAGCAGCCAGTTTATCCAAGTGACAAAAATGAGGTCACAGGAGCTTTCTACCAGTGAGCAGCATCTGGGAGGCGAGGTATGGAATCCTGCAGCTCAGCCCAAGGGAGGGATGTTCATGCACAGTTAGGTGCAGAAATGGGGGGCAGAGAGGTTAAGTGACTTCCCCCAGGCAAGTGGTGGTTGGTGGGGTTGAATTTAGAATGGGGTGGGAATAGAATATAGAATAGAATAGAATAGAATAGAATAGAATAGAATAGAATAGAATAGAATCGAATCATTTCAGTTGTAAGGGACTTGCGATGACCATCAAGTCCAGCTCCCGGTTTGGGAGGTCCTTTTCTCCTTCTCCCTGCTGGATGGGCTCCTTTTGGAAGTGCTTAATCCAAAGGAAAGCAAGTCTTTCATTTTCACACACGTCCTTTCAACCTCCTGCTGCTCCAAATGCTTCCCCAGCCCATTTGGATGCCTCTCACATGCCTGCTCCAGCCCAGGCAGCTGCCCTGCCCTGCGTGGAGGATGTTTGCATTAACATTGGCTGTCGTAACTGCTTGGACGAGATCTATCCCAGAAGCACCAATAAATTGCTGGATGCATTGATCCAGACATGACTCAGGAGCCACCACTGAATAATCTCCCTCGGCACCTTCCCCTGGCTGAGCCAGGGCAGAGTTTCTGCTCCCCTCAGCAAAGCAGTGAAGGACTCTTCCATCTTGCGTTTCTCCAGGGGCAGGCCTGCTTCAATGACACGTGGGGGCTATTGATTTCTGTAATGAATGGATGGATTTTCCCCTCCTGCACTCACACCTCCTCCCTCTCCCATGGAATAATTCAGCGCCTCTGTCATTTACTGCCCAAATGCCTCTCCGAAGTGCAAACACTCAGCCTTTCCCTGCTGGGGTTGTGTGCTGCCTCCAAAGCCCTGACCTTGGCTTCCACTGTTTTCTCCTGATCTCCTCTGATCTTGCCTCCAGGAGGGATGATTTAAACCAGTGCAGTGAGGCGAGGATCCCAGGCAAGGGGGAACAGGAAAGTTCTCCTCTCCAGAGAGAAGGTGTGTGGCCAGAGTGATTGGGAAAGCTCAGGCTGTGTGTGGGAGGTTGCAGAACTGGCAGGGAAAGGTGCTGGATGGGATGGACCCAGAGGAGATTCCCACACTCCAGGGATCTGCTAGCAGAGCAGATGTTTTGCTTGCTGAGGAGATGAAGGAATTGCAGCTGGGGAGGTTGCAGTTGTGGGCTGAAGAAAACTCTGGTGTCACTGGGGTCAGCTGAGAAGTTGCCCGGAGAAGTTGAGGACTCCCCATCCCTGGAAGTGTTCAGGACCAGGATAGACAGAGTTTGGAGCAATCTGGTCTAGTGGAAGGTGTCCCTGCCCACGGCAGGAGATGGAACTGGATGATCTTCAAGGTTCCTTCCACCCCAAACCACTCTGGGATTCAATGAGGCTCCCACCCCTAGCCCCAAAAGCCCATTCCCTGCTTCCTCCAGCTCCTCCCTGGATAACCCTCTCCCACCAGCTGCTTCTCCCCAGCCAGGTCCCTGTAGCTTATCTGAACCCATCTCCTGCTTCTCTCCCTTGTCACCCCACCTTCCAGTGACCTATCCTGCACCCTGCTGCTGGTGGCTCTTTCCATGGCTCAGGGGACAGCTCTGCAGGGGAGGGATGTGCCAGATCCCTGTGCCCATGTTCCAAGGAGCCTGCCACTGCCTGTCAGCCCTCCAGCCCCTACAAGTCCTTCCTGGCCCCCCACAGGAGTCAGGACCTCAAATATCACAGGATGAGGCATTTGTCACCTCCTACATTTGCAGAGATTTGGGAAGACCTGCCAACAGCTCTGAACTCTTGGAACAAGGTCCAAGAGGTCCCATAAACCTGGGGTTGCAGAGCATCCATAAGGATTTGATGTAACTTCTGCATTACAAACTCCCAGTCTGGCTCAGGTTGCCCTTTGCCTCCACAGCTGGGGCCTCACCATTTAATAATTTGCAGCTGACTCTGAGTATGTCAGCCCAGGACACAAATCCATCAAATTCTAGTCTAGAACTTCAGGTATTTGAGCCCTAAAACCACAAGCTGTTGAGCTCCTTCAGCAGGGAAGCCATGGCAGACAGGCACAGGAAGGCCTGGCCAACACCAATGACTGTCCTAGACCACCAAAAGACTGAACATTTCATCTTCCACCCTTCCCTGCCTCCAACAGACCATCCACCATGTTGGCCCAGACCTCAACACCCAGCTAGGAACAGTGTCTGTGTGCTCTCTCCTGCCACTCAGGAGAGTGTCCAGAAGGGTTCAGAGCCCTTTTCTTTAGGTTCAGACTCCTTCCTGTGGGTTCAAACTTCTTCCTATGGGTTCAGACTTCTTCTTTCTTGTAGGTTAAAACCCTTTCTTGTGGGTTTAGATCCCTCCTTGTATGTTCAAATCCCCTTTTAATTGTTTCAAATCTCTTCCTGTGGGTTCAAACCCCTTCCTGTATGTTCAGATCCTTTCTTGTGGGTTCAAATTTGCTCTCTCTATGTTCAAATCCCTTCTTGTGATAACAAATCTTCTTCCTGTAGATTAAAATCCTTCCTTGTAGATTAAAACCCTTTCTTGTGGGTTCAAATCCCTTTTGTGGGTTCAAATCCCTTCCTGAGGGTTAAAAGCCCTTCTTGTAGTCTCAAACCCCTTCCTGTAGGTTCAAGTATTTTCTGTGGGTTCAAAGCCTTTCTTGTGGGTTCAAATGTTTTCTGTGGGTTCAAATCTCTCCTGTAGGTACAAATCCCTCCTTGTGTGTTCAAATCCATTTTTATTGGTACAAACGACTTGGTGTGGGTTCAAATTCCTTCTTGTGGGCTCAGACCCTTTCCTATCATCTCAAATCCCTTCTTGAGGGTTCAAATCCCTTCTTATAGTTTCAAACCCCTTCCTGTAGGCTCAAATCCTTTTTTGTAGGATTAAAACTTGTGCGTTCAAATCTCTTTCTGCGGGTTCATACCCCTTCTTGTAGGCTCAAATCCCTCCTTCAGTGTTCAAATCCATTTTTATTGCTACAAATACCTTCCTGTGGGTTCAAGTTCCTTCTTGTAGTTTCAAACCCTTTCCTGTAGGCGCAAATCCTTTCTTGTAGGTTAAAAACCTTGTGGGTTCAAATCCTTCCTGTAGGTGCAAATGCCTCGTTGTGTGTTCAAATCCCTTTTTATTGGCACAAATCCCTTCCTGTGGATTCAAATTCCTTCTTGTAGTCTCAAACCCTCTTCTGTGAGCTCCAAGCCTTTCTTTGCTACACGTGAAGGCCGTGGCTTGACCTTGGCCATCGAACATCCCAGACAAACCCATCAACCCCCCCGAGCCGGCCGAGGAGACAAAGCTCTCATGTTCCCGTGTTGGGGCTGCTGGGCAGGATATCCAACCCTGGAACACCTCCTGGGACACGGCAGCGTGTCAGGAAGGCTCTCGTCTGCTGGCTCCAAGGGTGGCCCGGAGAGGATTTTGCCGGGGCTCGATTCCCTGCCGTCGGAAACGCTCCCTCGGCCGCGCGGGGTGGCCGGGTGCCAGCGGGCCGGGTTTCCACCGTGGCCTCATGAGGACACTCTGCTGGAAAGAGGATGCTGCAGGCTTGAGTCATCTCCAGGCTCTGGAGGGAATTAAAGTCTCCACCTCCCACCCCCCTGCCTGCGTGTCCTGCCGCTTGAGGTGACAGCCAAAAGCAGGACACGGCGCCTGCGCGTTTTAAAGTGGCTTTGGGATCGAATCCCTCTCCCCGTGCTTTCCTCGTGCAGCCTTTCTCCCTGGCATGCATGAAATGTTTTGTGTCATATGTTGCCACCCTCTCTGATACCCCAAACCCCTGGGGTGGCCCTGGGTGCTCCAGTTGGTCACAGCTTTTTTTTTTTTTTTTTTTTTTTTGGTAAAGCTCAAGCTCACGTGGTTGGAAATCTTTCTGGATCCACCACAGCCGACCCAGGTCTCCTCAGATGGGATTTCCATTCTTCAGCTGCTCAAAAATGGGAAATCTGATCCAGACTCTTCATCATCTCGGTTCCCTCTTTTATCAACAGAGAGAAAGAGAGAGATTTCCAGAAAGGCACTCATCCCATCTCCAGATAAGTGTCTGCAACACCTCCCACGGATTTCCTGTCTCCTTCCCTTGACTACAGAAGGGTCCAGACGACTGACTGAGAGCTGATGGCTGATACCAGATGCCTCCCATCTCCTTGGCATCTTTTCCCCATCAGATGCCTCTCACTTACTTGCTGTCATTTTGAGGAGTCACTTTGAGGAATCACTTGTACTTCCTTCTTGGAAAAGATTTGGGGGGCACGGAGGCTGTGGTAGTGCCATGCCAACAGGTAGGAAAAATAATTCACTGTGGGGAGAAAAGTTCATGCCAAAATGGAATGCATTCCCATCTGACAGCTGGAATGGGAGCTCCCACAGCTGGCTGGGATTTTTTTTTTTGTTTCCATCAACTCCTGATTTGGCCCTTCCCCCCCATGGAGCAAATGCACAGCTTTGGGAAGGAGACACATGCCATGAGTAGTTCTTGTTTAGAAGAGACCCTATCCCATAGTTTTTATGTCCTTCCCCACCCAGGGGAGTGATACTGCCTTTCCATGGAACCCCTGTGGAGATCAATCCCACGGAATCATTGAGCTTGGAAAAGTTCTTAAAGATCACCAGGTCTGACTGTTGAGCCAGCAGGGTCAGGTCTGCCACTGCCCCATGTCCCCAAGTGCCACATCCAGACATCTCCTAAATCCATCCAGGAATGGTGAATCCACCACTGCCCTGGGCAGCTGTGCCAGGGCTGGACAGGACTTTGAGTGAATAAATTGTTCCCAATATCCAACCTAATCCTTCCATAGCTCAAATTGAGGCTGTTTTGTCTCCTCCTGTCCCTGTTCCCTGGAGCAGAGCCTGACTCCCCTGGCTGTCCCCTCCTGTCAGGAGCTGTGCGGAGCCAGAAGGTTCCTCCTGAGCCTCCTTTTCTCCAGGCTGAGCCCCTTTCCCAGCTCCCTCAGCCTCTCTTCCTCAGAGTTCAGTGCTCCAGCCCCTTCCCCCGCTGTTTCCACCCTTTGGAAATGCTCCAGCATCTCCTGCTGGCTTCTTCAAGCCATCCCTGAAGAAGCTGGAGACCAGGGCAAGGCTCACAGGCACCTGGGCACAGTTCCAGAGGATATCAAAGATATCCATGGACCGCTGACAGGTGGGATACAGGGCACGAAGAAGACCTCTGCCCTTCTAGACCCACACCTGAGGGTGCACTGAGCTGCCCAGGGCATCTTGAACAGTTTGGATAAGGGAATGGAGCTCCTGGGTCTCAGTCCAGAAGGGGAATCTCTGCAGCAACAGGCCATGGAACCAGGCATGGCAACTCCACCATTTCCTCCTCTTCCTCCCTCTATCTGTTGCTCCATCCTCATGTTTCCCATGGGAATCTTGCCCCTGCTGGCCAAACCAGCTGGAAGAATCCCTTGCTGTGAGACTGACAGCACAGTCAACATGTCCCTGCAAGCTGCAGCCACCGGGACCTTCTGTCCTTGCAGCCTCCAGGGCTGCTGGTCCCCCTGTCACCAGGTCAAAGATGTCACTGCTCAGTGCTCAGACAAGGGGACAGCACCCAAAGGGGGTTTGGGAGCTCCCTGGGTGGGTTTTTAGCAGCAAAGAGCAGAACATGGACAGAATAAATCTCCCTGGACAGCTTTGCTTGTTATGGGAGCAAATGGAGACGTCTGGGAAGTGTGAAGGAGCAGGATAACAGTCATAGAGTGGAGCCAAGACACTTCCTACAAATCCTTTGCTCTGGTGTTGGAGCAGTTCTATGATTAAGTGCAACCCCTTCAATTTTTTTCCATTAGGACTTTTTATCAGGAAGCCAAATCTAATTCATATTATTAATTCCCAACTGGTTTTCAACTCTTGCACCCCATCAACCCCACATTAAAGTTATTCATAAACAGATCCTCAGCCTTCTGATAACTATTTCAGACAGTCTTTATTTTAGAAACGGGTAAGATAAATGCATCCCTGGCTTCAGTGCAGGGTTGAGAGAGCCAGGCACAGAACCCAGGAGCCCTGGCTCCCAGGTATCACTGATATTTATATGATAGCAGTGTTAAAAGGCTTCTGCTGAGATCAGAGTTGGATTGTGCCGAGTCCGGAGCGCACACAGAGTAAGAGACAGCTCTTGCCCTAGAGGATTTACAATCTAAACTGACAAGGACAGAACCACAGCAAAGGAAAGGATGTGTTATTAACAGCAGGGGACCGAGGCACTGAGAGATGCAATAAATTGCCTGCAGTCACATGGGCAGCTTGTGGAGGAGCCAAAACCTGACCCTCGGTGTCCCACTGACGCTGCCTTGTCTCAGCCATCAGGGAAGGAGCACACCAGGAGTCTGGGTGAGTTGGGAATTTTTCTGATGCGTCAGGTGAGGTCAGGAACCCTGCCCAGAAAACACAGCCCCTCCCAAAGGCATCCTTGCCCCTGGCCCAGATTTGTTTATATATGGCTGGGAGGAATGAGAAAAGCCCCTTCTGACACCAGCACCCCCAGTGTCGTCATCATCCCAACCAGTTTTCATTCACTCAGACAGCTCTCCTCCAAACCCTGTTAGAGGGCTAAGGGCTGAGGCTCTTAAACCACTCCAGGTACTTTTCCAGACTGGCAGGAATCACAGAATCATGGAATCATCAAGGCTGTAAAAGATTTTTAAGGATGTCAAGTCTAGCTGTTAGCCCAGCCCCAGCACCACGCTCACCACTAAACCACGTCCTCAAGAGCCTTATCCACACAATTTTTAAACACTTCCAGGGATGGCAACTCCACCACTTCCCTGGAAAGCCTGTTCCGATGCTTTACAACCCTTTCTCTCAATAATTTTTTTCTTAATATTTAATCTAGGAAGGGGAAACTGCAATCACTTTTCCTTAGAGGAAACTTGCCTCAAAGAGTGAGCTCCAGGGGACACCTGTGTCAAAAACTGACCCACAGCAAGTTTGCTCTGTTGGGCATAAAACTGGTCTGAGACCTGTTCCTGAGTCTTGTCAGGGCATCTCAAAGCACAATGAGATTGTCCCACCTGTCTGTACACGCCTGCCCCACACCATTCCATGTCCACACACCTGAGAGAAAGCACATGAGGAAAAAAAATTAACCCTGTCCACTTATACAGAGGCTCCTACTACATTTGTCACAGCTTCAAGCTGTGCCAGGGGAGGTTCAGGCTGAACATCAGGAGGAATTTCCTCATGGAAAGGATGGTCAGGCATTGGGAGTGCCCAGGGTGGTGGTGATGGCCCCATCCCTGGGGATGTCCAAGGAATGACTGGATGTGGCACTCAGAGCTCTGGGTTTGGTCACAAAGTGGGAATTTGCCACAGGTCGGACTTGATGGTCTTGGAGGTCTTTTCCGACTTGAGTGATCCTGTGATTCCATGATTTTTAGAGATTTTCTTCTGGCATCATTTCCTGTACCATTACCTAGCCTCCCAAAGCTCCTTCCCTCTCAGAGATTTGAACCATTTGAACCAATCTCATGGATTTCAACCATAACTGTGACACAAAAGAGACTTTTACCATTCAGTGGAACCCCTAGGTCTGAAGAGCTTAGGATTAAGTATGGCAGGGTTTGGTTTCAGTTGAAAACAATCAGTAAATGTAGGTTCTTGATGCACCACATCCATCTGTATCTCATTTAGGTGCTTGATGTCCCTGCCTGGTCCATTCCAGACATTTGGTTGTCGTGGAGTCACAGAACCATTTAGGCTGGAAAATGCCTCAAAGATCAGCCAGTCCAACCCTCCACCCAGCACTGGGTTCACCACTGACCCATGCCCCCAAGTGCCACATCTACACAGCTTTTAAATCCCTCCATGGAGACTCAAAAAATTCCCTGGGCGGCCTGTACCAAAGCCTGACAACCCTTTCAGTTAATATATTTTTTTTTTCTGATATCCAATCTAAACATCCCCTGGTGCAGTTTGAGGCTGTTTTGTCTCCTCCTGTCCCAGTACCCTGGAGCAGACCCTGATTCCCCTGGCTGTCCCCTCCTGTCAGGAGTTGTGCAGAGCCAGAGGTCCCTCCTGAGCCTCCTTTTCTCCAGGCTGAGCCCCTTTCCCAGCTCCCTCAGCCTCTCCTGGTGCTCCAGCCCCTTCCCCAGCTCCCTTCCCTTCCCTGGACATGTCATGACACTGGTTTCTGTTCTGAAGCCACATCCACCAGGACTCCACTCCTCAAACAAACACAGATTTAGGAAATCAGGGTGAATTGTCCCTGGTCTTGAACAGCAAAACCCATATGTCTGAGATCACCTGCCTTGGTCACAGAGCCATCTTTTTGTGTAACTGCTTCCTTTACTCCCTTTCCCTAGAAACCTAGAGATCTGGATTAGGAATGGCTTTGATATCAATAAATGCTTTACTGCTGTGGGTGCTCTCAACATCTGCGTGCGAACCCTCGGATGCAGCCACGGCAACAGGGAATTCAAATGATCTGCCTGATCTCATCCTTCTCCTTGCAGGAGCAAACATTCCCATGAATTATTCCTGTCAAACCCCGGAGTCCCCGTGTGCTCCTGAGTGCAAGCAGGCCCTTTCCTTGCATGGTATTTATGGAGCAGAAGGATCAGGTGAGGAATGAGCAGTTTTAGGGCTTGTGTCATTTGCTGGGTCAGGAAAAGGAATTGTTTGTAGCATCGAACTTTGTTCCAGTCTCCGGGACCTCATATAAAGTAATTAGCTGAGAATTTCAGGGTCAGTGTCTGCCCCTGAGGCCAGCAGGAAGAACCTGGCCACATCCATGCTCCAGAAAACTCCAGGCCCTCAAAACCAGGTGGGCACATCCAGATCTTGCAGGGAATGGGATGAGCAGGGTGGGTATGGACAGCTCCTCCACAGCTCTGCTCTCCTCAGACAGGAAGAACAGGATGTAATAAAGCCTTGTGTCGATTAATTGTAAACATTTCATACTGCCACTGTTTCCATGGGAAGGCACCTTCAGTGTCCTGAGTTTAAGGCAGTCTGAGAGAGCTGCTGACTCTCCAAAGCCTTAGTCCTGCACAGGATCCTGTCCCAGGGCACTGAGAGCCTGCACATCCCTGGACAGTCCCTGGAGAAGGGTAAAGCCTCCAGGATGTGACCCCATGACTCGTTACTGTGGGTTTAAGAGGTCCTCGGGTCTAGTTTTCATCACAATTAGGCTGATTATTTTGCACTTTGCTTCTGGTCCATCCCAGCACCAAAAAACATGGCCTTGGCTCAAGCAGATTTTTGTGTTTGGGCTTCACAACCTGCCCCACTCCCTTTCCCCTGGCCTCCCTTGGTGAAAGTTAATTTAGGACAGCAGCCTTCTGGTGAAAAATTGTGGTTTTTGGGAAGCACCGACTGAGGGCAGCTGTCCATGCAGGAAGGGGCGATCCTTGCTTTTAGGAATATCAAGGACAAGCCCCCAGGGGGCAAAGCCATGCCTGAAATTCCTGCTGTTCCCCTGATCCAAGTCAGGGAGCTTCTTGGTCATTGCCACAGCTCCCTCCCCGCCAGAATCATTTCAAGAAAAAACAATAAATAGCCAGCAGTAACATGGCTTTTCTTCACTGATCAGGTTGTTCTCAACCGAGAAAACCTTCCCTAATAACAGGATTCCACCATGATGGTGTCACAAAAGCCTGGCAACGCCACTCGAGAGCCCCTGATCTTAAATAAGGTATTTTCCTTCCCAGCAGTGAAAACTGCAGCGCCTTCACCCACTCCTCTGAATAATGGGAGTGTTTCTGCAAGCTTGCCATGGTAATTTAAAATCAATTTTACTTTGGTTTCCCATTATAACTTTTGCTATAGGAAATTAACACTTTAGTAAATCACCTATCGCCTGCAAAAACAACGGAGTGCAATAAATGGTAGCGCCTCTGAGGTTTGGTTGGTTTGCAATGAAAAAAAAATCCCAGTGGATATAATAATATAATGAGGAGATAATTTAAATACAAATTTTGGTAGAATCAGAGAATATTTTGGGTTGGAAGGGGCCTTTAAAGGCCATCCAATGCTACTCCCCTGCTGTGGGCAGTGACATCTTCAGCCCAGGTTTGCTCAGGGCTCTGTCCAGCTCAGCATTGGACAGCTGCAGGATGGGCTGTACCCTTTGGAGGAGCCAGCACAGGGAAAGCATCACCCCTGTGTGTGCAGGATGGTCACCAGCCCCACAGCCAGTGCTGGGGGAGGATATGAAGGTGATAAATAAAGTTCACTACAGCCTGTGGCCCTGCAAAGCATTTTGGAGAAGATCAGGACCCAGGTCTTCTTTCTGTCTCGGTTGGCTTCACCAACTCATTACAAGGTACAGCAGAGGATCCTGTTCACCCTCCTGTTTTTGGGAAATGATGCTCAAACCCCCTGGTGATGCTGTTGTGAAAGCCAGAGCTGTATCTCCCATGGCAAATAAACTGCTCCATTGCTCCTGGAGTTATGGGGCTTATTTTCTGATGGTTTCCTGTCTGTTTTCTCAGCAGTGAGCAGGAATTACAGAATATACCAGTTAACTCCAGCTCTTCCCATGACTACCAGCTCAATAAAAACCATGCAAAAGAAATCATGAAGAGAAAAACCCTGCAACTGTCTCTGAGCTCCTCCATTTAAATTGTTACAGCCATTCAAAAGCCAGGTGTTTCCTACCATCCAAATCTCCAGATTATCCAGCCCAGCTTTTTAAATGCATGGGAAAAAAAAAAAAAAAAAAAAAAAAAGGTGTTAGGCTGGGCCTTCATCTCCTCTCCTGATGCTTCCTGCTGTCAGCCCTTGCTATCAGCAGTCCCCTCCCAGCACCAGCAGAATCAAAGGTGGAACCGGCTCCGACACGAGGAGTAACAAAAGCGCCGGCACCGCTCGCGAGTCATTAGGAAGCTCCTGCCTCTCTCCCAGTTGCACGTTAATGAGCACAGGGAGAGCTGGGGATGGCTTGGCTCTGTGTTTGAGAGCCGGCTTGGGAGCTGGAACCCGCCGTTCTGCAGCCTTCACAGGGGAAAAAAGAAACCCTCCCCTCCCAGGCTCCAAAAAATCCTCGTCAAAACCGGCGTGCGCAGGCGGATCCAGAGGATGGAGATGGAGGATGGATGATGGATGGCTCCTGCAGAGCCCCGTTGCAGAAAGCCCCTCTGATCTCTCCATCTATCTCCCCTCGTTTCATCCGAGGTGTTTTGGGGTGAATGTGTGAATTTTAAGTGTAAAACGTCTTTGGGATTAACACCAATGGCGTAGGGCACAAGCACCAAATGGACAAGCCAGGGTGGATGTTGAGCAAGAATCTCCTCAAAGGTCTGGAGATACTGGATGGGGTAAAGGGTCTGGTTTGTCTTTCTCAGCTTGGGACTCCTTATAAAACAAGGGCTAGAAGGTAAAATTGGGGCAGAAAGGCTACACCTACACCTGCAAATCTGCCTTCCAGCTCTTGGTCTCCTTTTCCTCTGGACATGCCATGGTATGGGGGACACACCTCATCCCTAAAGGACATCCCCAGCCTTTGACTTCAGAAGACGGAATATGGAGACAGAAGACCATCTTGATCCCAAAATATAACACTTAATGGGACCCGTGGATCCCAGAATGGGTCAAGTAGGAAGGCACCACAGAGAATCCTGTGATCCAACCTTTCTGCTCCAGCAGGGCCATGCCAGAGCACAGAGCACAGGATTGTGCCCAGACAGCTCTGGAATATCCCAGTGAGGAGCCCTTTCTGGGATCTGTTCAGGGCTCGGTCACTGCTCAGGGAAATTCTGCCTCGTGTCCAGGTGGAACCTCCTGGGATCAGCTCCTCCCGTTCCTCTGGTGCCATTGCTGGGCTCTGGAGCAGAGCCTGGGCCACACAGGGACACTCAGGGACACACGAGGTTCCTTCTCAGGATCTCCTCTCGAGGCTGCACAGCCCCAGCTCCCTCAGCCTTTCCTCCTAAGGGAGATGCTCCAGGCCCTTCCTCATCCTTGTTGCTGGGCCTGCTCCAGCAGCTCCGTGTCCCTCCTGTCCCGAGGAGCCCAGAGCTGGACACAGCACTCCTCCAAATGTGCCTCACAGGGCTGAGCAGAGGGGCTGCTGACCTGCTGGAACTGCTCTTCCTGGAGCACCCCTGGATCTCTTTGGCTTCCTTGGGAAAAAGGCACTGCTGGCTCATTGACAGCCAGTTTTCCACCTGGACACCCAGGCCCTTCCCCACTGGGCTGCTCCAGCCGGTCACCCCCAGCCTGTGCTGGTGCCTGGGGCTCTTCCTCCTCAGGTGCAGGACCTGAATTTCCCTTTGCTTAATTTCAGACACTTCCCTGCCCATTTCTCCAGCACATCAAGGTCCCTCTTGGGCTGCACAGCCCTTGGGGTGATCAGCCACTCCTCCCGGCTTTGTATCATCACTCAACTTCTTGAGAAGGCATTGGTCCCTTCATCCAAGTCACTGAGGAGCAAATGGAGCAATTCTGAGCCCAGTGTTGAGCCTTGGGGGACACCACAAGTGACAGACATCCAACCAGACCCTGTGCCACTGGCCATGACCCTCTGGGCTCTGTTGTTCAGCCAGTTCATGGAATCACAGAATCATTAAAGTTGGAAAAGACCTTCAAGATCTAAGTCCAGCTAGCAAGTTAAGACAGCCAGATCTGTCACTTGTCCCTAAGCACCACCTCTGGGGTACAGCTCTCAATCCTGCTCATCCACCCTTACAGTCCATGCTTCCTGAGTTTATCCAACAGACATGATGGGAGACAGTGTCACGAGCCTTGCTGAAGCCCAGGTAGACAGAATCCACTGCTCTGCCCTCATCCATCCAGGTGGTTGTCTCAATGTAGGAGGCAACTGCGTTGGTCAAACGTGATTTCCCTTCAGTGAATCCATGCTGACAACTCCTGATTGCCTTTCCCAACACTGGTGTTTTCCCACTTAAAGCATTTCCTTTTGACAAATGGCCATTTCCCTTCGGGGGACAGCAAACAGAGTCGCTGGGAAATGCCTCCCTTGTGTTAATGAGCATTTTGCAGATGTGCAGGGACCCCCCCACCTCATGGGTGAGAACACAGTGAAGCACTGAGAGCTCTGCAGAGCCTCCTGGGAGCTGGCAGGGTGTCTCCTAGACTTCCTGGTGCAAAGCAAGTCCCGTGGGATTGCCATTCCACACCACTCCAGAGCTGGATGGACAGGCAGGTGGAGAAGGAAAAGCAGTAATAAATTAAACCTTCCTTGCCCCATCCTCTCTCATCCCAAATCAGCGAGAGGCTGCCTGTGCCTGGGGTGCCACGTCCAAGACAATCACAGCTGACAGCGCCTTCGAGGGATGCTGTCAAAGACTTTTAGGCTCATCATTCGGCGAGGGGAAGATTTCCTGACTGACTTCGTGGGAAGAAGCCCCTTTGCAGACATGCTGGGAGTGCCACCTGCAGCCGGCGTGGCTTCAGCCCTGGCTCCCAGAGCCTGACACAGCTCCAGGATGGTGCCCTCACCCCTGAAGGCGAGGGCTGGCTCCCAGAAGCAGGGGGAGAGGCTGGGTGAGGAGCCAGGGATGAGGAGGACTGAGTGTAACACTTTTGATGGGTGGATGGTGGCAACACTGTGGTGCAGCCACACCTGGTGGGATGGGGGGATGCCCTCGGCTTCTCCTCCTGGTCTGTGTTTTTGCCATGGTTTGTGAACTGCAGGTCTCCCTGAGATGTTGGCAGCACCCTGGCTCTTCTGGGGAGCTGATCCTCACGGCTCCAGGTTATTCCTGACTCCAACACCAGATGTCTGATGTCAGATGGGAATCCTCTGCAGCCCACGGAGAGCAAGGGGCAAGTGCAGAGGGTGACTCATGTCCCACAGCCAGCGCCCCACAGTGTCATCCTCTGGAGGAACCACTCTCTGGGATGGGGAGAAGGAGGATGAGGTTGGACACCTTCATCTATCCCAGGTTGCTCCAAGCCCTGTCCAGCCTGGCCCTGGACACTTCCAGGTATCCAGAGGTAGCCACAGCTTCTCTGGGCACCCTGTGCCAGGGTCTGCCCACCCTCACAGGGAAGAATTCCCTCCCAATTTCCCATCTAACCCTGCCCTCTGGCAGTGGGAAGCCATTCCCTGTGTCCTGTCCCTCCAGGTCCTTGACAAAATCTCTCCCCATCTTTCTTGTAGCTCCTTCAGAAGCTGGAAGACCACAATTAGCTCATCCCAAAGCCTTCTCCTGACTGAACGCTCCAAATTCTCTCAGCCTTTCCTCACAGCAGAGCTGCTCCATCCCTCTGATCATCCTGGAGCCTCCTCTGGGCTCTCTCCAGCAGCTCCAGGTCCTTCCTGTGCTTGGCCCAAGGCTGGAGACAGCTCTGCAGGTGAGATCTCACCTGAGAGGGGCAGAATTCCCCTCTCCCCTGCTGCCCACACTGGGATATCAGCCCAGAGCATGGGGAGTTTGGAATGGATCATGTCCAGCTGTCAGACCCCTACCTCAAGCTGAGATAAATTATTAATTAATTTATATTAAATACCTCTTTGGGAAATCTCTCCATTTTTCAAGCACTAAGTTAGGTGAGCCCCACACTTCTGGTCCAGCAATTCTCCCCCTCAGAAATTGTCTCCATGTTCTTGTCTAGAATTGTCTCTTTCCCACGTCAGACCCTTGCACAACTTTCATCTTTCCCAGGATTTTGCCTGCAACTCTTTTTTATCTAATGATTCTGGAATTAATTTTTAAACAGTTAAATTTTTTTTTTCTTTTGCATTTATGAGTGTCACACAGTGCAATTCATTCCAAGGAAAGATGTATAGTGAACAAATAAACAATAAACAATGTATATAAATTCATAACTTGATCATAGATATGGGTTCATATATATGTGCAAACCTATATGAATCTATGGCTTATTTATTCATTTGAGGTACATACACCTGTATATACAGAGGTGTATGGTATATATAAATAAAATAACAAAATCTAATATATGAGCTATATATTTATACAAGTAAACCATATACGTTCATATATATCATATATATGACCACATACATTGTTTATTTGTTCATTTCTACATCTGTGTAAACAATCTCCTGCTGGCAGAGAGCTAAAACCAGGAACTTCTGTCTGATGTGAAGATGGGAATCCAGTTTTGAGATCAAACTGGAGTAAATAAATGAGTATTTTGATAGTTTTGTGTAAAAGACCTTTGGAATGATTTGCTAAAGCCCTTTTAGAAAAGGTAGGGAATGCCACCTCTTGGCAAAACTGCTCTTCCTTGTTGCATTTCCTCTTTAAACTTCATTCAGTGCCTGCCATTCGGAGCTCCCCGTTGCTGTGTGACATACCATCACGGCAAAATAGACCATAAAATAACACAAAATAAACTGGAGTAAAATGAAATAAAGCAAAATAAAATAAAATGAAACGTTGAGGGCTGCTCTAGCTTTATACAGATGGAATTATTGTCATTGTAAAGGCAAAGGGTTTGCTCAGAGATGATGCAAGGAAGCAGCCGAAGATGAGGGGAGCAGTCACTCCGTCAGGTTGCTGCTCCATATGGAGGCACCAGGAGACCATGGCCAAGCTCTCAGTGCCCTTTTCCCGTCCCCACATTCCTGGAGACGTTACACGAGCTGAACTTCGCTCAGATTCTGGCACCTCCCTCAGTGCTCCCATGCCCCCCTGCCTTTCTCTGGTTTCCCTCCCGAGCTGCCGACGCCGGGTCTGGCCAGAGTGTCCCCGGAGCCACGGCAGCAGAGATCATATCTCTGCTCCTGGATGCTGGGAGGGATGGATGGAGGAGCCTCTCCAGCCCTGGATGCGGGATGGGATCGGCGCTCAGCCGCCCCATGCCCTCATCCCATCCCTGCACCCCCTTCTCCACCATCCCTGTCCCCCAGCCTTCGCTCGGGGAGGAGGAGGAGCTTTAAATTCGACCTAAAAAGAGCACTGAAGTGACTCACTGCGTTATAGGCAGGCCCACACGTGGATCCCAGGCTGAGAGAAAGGAATTTGGTTTGCATCGATTCATGGATCCAAGCTCAGACGCGGATCTGACAAACTGCAGTTGAGGAGGGGTTCCCCTGCTGCCACCCCAGCCCTGGGATTCAGTTCAGATTTTGATCATCTCCAGACTGACAGGCCAGGGGGGTGGATTTTACTAATGCCTCGGTGTTTGGGGAAGGGGAAAAGCAGCCAGAAATCATCTCCCTGGACTGAGTGCAAATCAGGGCAAAGGAAGAAACGCTCTCCACCACGGAGACGTGTCTGTGCCACCCAGGAGAGCTGGGGGATGATGCCATGGGAAGCAGTGAATTTCTTGCTGTGGAGGAAAGGGAAGGAGCCAGGATCCAGCCCTTTGCCTCTCCTAGAAAATCACTAAAGCAAGCAATAGTAATTGGAGAGCTACTTGTAAGCCGGGCATCTTCTCCCCTGCTAAAAGCTTTGCCTGTAGCGCTGAAGGAGCGGCTTGTGATAAATATATATATATTAAAAATATCTGCTCTGACAAGCGTGAAGCTGGAGAGGCAGAGAGGCAGGGGAGGAGGTAAGGCGGGTAGGAAGCATAAATCAAAATGTTTTGCTGCTCCTAATTAAATCCACCAACCTGTTTGTAACAAAACCCACTCTGGGTCAACGGGAAGAGAGGAGGACGAGGAGCTGGCGCTGCTTGATGGCCACAGTGGCCAACAGCTCCCTGAGCCTCACGCAGGAGCAGGGGGGCCTGGGAGTCCTCACACTGGGATTTGAGCTTCAGGAAAACCTCCAGCCATCTGTGCCAGAGGAGGCAGAGCAGTCGCAGCCAGGCAGGGGAGGAGAGGGGAGAAAAGCAGTGCAGGGAGGGCTGGGAACCTTCTCACTGCTCCACATCCTCTGCAGCCAGACGGCTGCAATGTGCTGCTGCCAGCCCTGCAGCCACCGCGGCTCCTGCAGCTGGGAGTGGGTCAGAAGGAGCAAAATCGGATAAAAAGGAGGGCTGGGGAGGGAAGGAGGCGAACAGGGAGTCACGCTGCTGCTGCTGCTGCTGCTGCTGCTGCTGCTGCTGCTGCTGCTGCTGCTGCTGCTGCGCTGCCCAGGATGCTGCCTGCAGTGTGCCTGTGGTCCTCGCTCATCTCCCAGAGGAGATGCAGAGCAAGAAAATGTTCAGAGAAGGATGGTGAAGGAGATCAGGGGGGTGGAACAGTTTCTATACATTCAGGGAATGGTTTGGGTTGGAAGGGACCTTTAATATAATCTCATTCTTCCCCCTGCCATGGGCAGGGACACCTTTCTCTATCCCAGGTTGCTCCAATTCCTGTCCAGCCTGGCCTTGGACACTTCCAGGGATCCAGGGACAGCTGCCGCCTCTCTGGGCACCCCGTGCCAGGGCCTTCCTCATAGATGAGAATTCTTTCCCAATATCCCATCTCACCCTGTCCTCTGGCAGTTTGAAGCCACTCCCCCTTGTCCTGTCCCTCCATTGTTCATCTCAAGTCCCTCTCCAGCTCCCCTGAAGCTTCTTTAGGCTCTGGAAGAAGCTCTGAGGTTTTCCTGGTGGGAGAGGTTCACCTCTTCTCCAGGTGAACACCCCCAGCTCTCCCAGCCTGGCTCCAGAGCAAAGGGACTCCAGCCCCCAGAGCGTCCCCATGGCACCTCTCCAGCTCCCCTGAAGCCTCTTTAGGCTCTGGAAGAAGGTCTGAGGTTTTCCTGGTGGGAGAGGTTCACCTCTTCTCCAGGTGAACACCCCCAGCTCTCCCAGCCTGGCTCCAGAGCAAAGGGACTCCAGCCCCCAGAGCGTCCCCATGGCATCCTCTGGACTCATTCCAGCAGCTCCACATGCTTCTCATGCTGAGGACTCCAGGAAACTATGCCACAGAGACCAAGATTCTTCAGTCCAGAAAAGGGGGAGCTGATGTCATACAAGATGAAGAGCTGTAAAATCCAGCGTGCCCTGCAATGAAGGATTTCCTAACACGAGCCAGGAGCTCCATATCGAACGGCTGGGTGACATTTCAAACCCAGCAAAATGAAGGCTCCTTTTTTTTTTTTTTTTCTTTTTCTATAAAGCACAGCTAAACTGGGCAACTCCTTGCAATGCCAAGGATTTAGGAAAAAAAAAAAAAAGAACAGTTTCTCTGTTATTAGAGAAATTCAACCACCAAGGAACGCTCTGTTATTAAATCAACAGCAGCACATCCATCTCAGGAACATCCTGGGATGCATCCCTGTGTGCTTGCACCTTGTTGCACCCTCCTGCTGCTTCTCATCCTGCTCCTGGTGGACTTTAAACCTGGCCCAGCATAACTGTTGGGTTGTTTTTTTCAGTCCCAAACACGGCCCATTTCAAATTTCTCAGCAAATTCCAAAAGTTGAGTTAACATCTGCAGGGCAGCCTGTGCTGAGCCGGATACTTGTGACTGCAGGAAATTACCCAGTGCCCTGAAATCCTGAACAGGCATGGCTTTACCCTGGCTTAGTGCTCATATGAATTCTGAGTGGAAATCTGCTGAGCTGCTG
Organism: Regulus satrapa; assembly: GCA_013396955.1. Lineage (NCBI taxonomy): Eukaryota > Metazoa > Chordata > Aves > Passeriformes > Regulidae > Regulus > Regulus satrapa. The sequence continues at coordinate 175,661 of VWZN01000429.1, read as the reverse complement.
GGAAGAGGGGGGAGTAAAGGAACAAGCTCTGGAGAAACACACTGAGGCTGTTCCTGCTCTGCAATCCAGCAAAACAAACACCGTGACATTCCCACAGGTTGGTGGAAGTGCTAAAATTCGCTGTGAAGTGGGCAAAGTGAGAGTGACAATTATACACTTAATAAATGACTGTTTAAGGGTTTATTTGTTTCTTTGAGGATGCACAGAGTGGGAGGTGGTGTAACAGGTCAGGAAGGAGCTTTGGGGTGATTTCCCTTAGCACCTGGGATGGGGAAATTTCACTTGAGAATGCCACCAGATCCCTGGATTCGGCTTCCAGAGCTATCCAGGTTTGATTTATCCATGCAAATAATGGAGGAAAAATACCCACGGTCCCTGCTGGTGATTTGTTCCCATTACTGCCTTCCCACGCTGTTCGAAGACGTAGAGCTCGTTCCAAGCTGGAATTTGAATGACATCCCTCTCCAAACACTGGAGCTCACTGGGTGATTTTATCTCCTCCACAGAGCAGAGATTGCCTTGCTGAGGGTGAGTAACCAGTGGTGCCCATTGCAGGAGTGACTGTGCTTTCAGAAATCAAAAGTTCACCCACTGGGCCTGTTCTGACTCGGGAGACAGGAGCCATGGGAACCATTGTTAGCATTTCACAGGAGAGTGGGTTGATATTTTTTAATCAACATTTGCATGCCTAAACTTCTATTTTATTTTTATCCACCTCCTTTCTCCTTGTACGTTTTCCAGCGCACAAAAAGAAAGAAAGGGAGAGAACTTTTTAATTAATTTTTGGAGAAAACTACAGTACAAAGCTGTTCTTTATATTGTAGGAGATAAATCACTGCAAACATTTGGAAGAGCCCAGACTTTGGTGCATTGTGCCAGTAAAATCTCACATCAGGAATGTTCTGGGGTCCAAGTTTGTCTCCTGGTTGAAGGGGCCACTAAATTAACTTGGTTCTCACTGCTTATCAGGCTGAAAGGGACCGAACCAATGTGATGTTGGACACATCTTGGCCAGGCTGGATGGAGCTTGGAACAACTTGCTCTGGTGGAAGCTGTCCCTGCCCATGACAGAGGGTGGAACAGGGTGAGATTTAAGGTCCCTTTATTGCAAGGCACCTCTGAACAAGCAGAACGCTAAAGCTGAAGAAGCAGCGAGAAATGAATAATGCAATGAGCTGAGCTGAACCTTAGGTGAGTAAAATGTGTGCCTGGTTCTGAGGGGCTTGTCCCAGGTCCTTCCTGTGACCAGCTGGGATAAATCCATTTGTGCTCCTTTAGGCTCAGGTGTCCTTCCATTAACTGTGAAGGAGGTCAAGGGAATGCTCAGAAATGCGTCTCCATCTTGGAGGTTTTCTTCAGCTTAGGTGACTCTTGTGTTTCTTTGAGTCCAACCATTAACCCAGCACTGCTGTGTTCACCACCAAGCCACGACTCCATGTGACATCTTCTGGACATTTCCAGGGCTGGGGGGGTTCCACCCCTTCCCTGGTCATCCTGTTCCAATGCCTGACCCCTCCCAGGGTTACCATGGAGCTTCTGTCTCTGCTCTGCTGCCAGTGATGGGTGAACTCTATGTAGGCTAAATCCACACAAAACAGTGGGATGGGGGGTTATAACAACCTTAAAGAAGGATCTTTTGAGGAGAAAAAGAATGGGGGAGAAAAATCCCTGCACTCTCGACAAGGTTTCCTCAACCCTTCCTCAGCTGTGTCATTAAACTGTCAAAATATCCCTTCACTGGTTCCAGTGAAGCTCCAGTCCTGCTTCCATGGACTTTGGAGCAGTATTTTGGTCTCCAGACCCAATTCCCTGAGCAGTTTAGCAGCAATCAGTCCAACTCCTGGGCAAGAGAGGGAGAGATGCTCCTCTTCCACTCTCTGGCCAGGAATATCCCTGGATCTAATGGCTCATATCCTGGCCTTGTCCCCCTGTGCAGGGGCATTTGGCTGTCAGACGGATCATGCAGCCACTGCAGCTTGTCACCGTGTGTAAGGTGAGCTGTGATAAGCCTGGCATCCCATAAAAGCTGTCCTCAGCACTGACAACACAGCCAGGGTGATTTCCCACCCTATCGGCAGCAAAGGAAAAGGAAGGAATGCAATGGGATTTTCCAAAGTATTCCTCTGGCTGATCCTGCTGGCAGAGGGGGGAAGCAGGCAGGGGAAGGGCAGGATCAGTAACGGGGTGTGATGGCAGCCTGAAATCCCTCTCATCTTCCTTTGCTCAGGCGCCAGCTTTGGTTGGTAGGGGGACTGCAAAGGTTTTCTGCGGCACACTTGGCTTTGTGTGGTGCAATGTTCAGGTGGGAAAGCAGCCCAGCAGATATCCTGTCTGGCTGGGGCTGCAGAGAATCTGAGCAGCATTGAGAAATGTGGAGGCCTCTGTCTGACCATCTGTGTCCAGGTGTGACCATCCCCTGGCCAGATCAGCCAGGGCTTGGCAACATCCATGAATCCAGAGCCTCCACAAGGATTCTCCCATTTCCCCACTGCCTCTTCCAGTGTTGCACAGTCTCCTGTGAAAAAAACCTTTCCTGTTTTTCCATCTGAACATCCCAGCACCTTGGAGAATCATTCATGGAATCCCAGAATGGTTTGGGATTTGGGATTGGTTTAGAGCTCATCGAGTCCCACCCCCTGTCACAGGCAGGAATGCCTTCCCCTGTCCCAGGTTGTTCCAAGCCCCAGTGTCCAACCTGGCCCTGGACACTTCCAGGGATCCAGGAGCAGCCACAGCTTCTCTGGGCACCCTGTGCCAGGGCCTCCCCACCCTCACAGGGAACAATTCCTTCCCAATAGCTCATCTAAATCTCTCCTCTTTTAGCATCCAACAATTCTTGACTGAAAAAAATGGCTTAACTGAAANAATGTTCAGGTGGGAAAGCAGCCCAGCAGATATCCTGTCTGGCTGGGGCTGCAGAGAATCTGAGCAGCATTGAGAAATGTGGAGGCCTCTGTCTGACCATCTGTGTCCAGGTGTGACCATCCCCTGGCCAGATCAGCCAGGGCTTGGCAACATCCATGAATCCAGAGCCTCCACAAAAGGATGGAGATTCGCCCACTTCCCCACTGCCTCTTCCAGTGTTGCACAGTCTCCTGTGAAAAAAAACCTTTCCTGTTTTTCCATCTGAACATCCCAGCACCTTGGAGAATCATTCATGGAATCCCAGAATGGTTTGTGATTTGGGATTGGTTTAGAGCTCATCGAGTCCCACCCCCTGTCACAGGCAGGAATGCCTTCCCCTGTCCCAGGTTGTTCCAAGCCCCAGTGTCCAACCTGGCCCTGGACACTTCCAGGGATCCAGGAGCAGCCACAGCTTCTCTGGGCACCCTGTGCCAGGGCCTCCCCACCCTCACAGGGAACAATTCCTTCCCAATAGCTCATCTAAATCTCTCCTCTTTTAGCATCCAACAATTCTTGACTGAAAAAAATGGCTTAACTGAAAAAGGGAAGATAAGTGTGAATTTTGGTATCAGTTTTGCATTAGAAATAAAATGCCATCAAAGAAAGAGCAGAAGAGTGCAAGAATTTCAGGCTGATATTTCACAAATCAAGTGTTTCAATCTCCCATGTCAGCATTTAGCTCAAAAGAAAATGGAAAAATCATCCTGGAATAAATGAACTTTTTTTTTTTTTTTTTTAATATCTAAAACCAAAGGGTGAGCTGCACTGGGAAGGAGAGTGTCTGCCTGGCGAACATGGAGAGAGCAGGAGCACTTAAAATCATGTAGTAAAATCAGGGATGAATCCCTCTTCCTCCAGGTTTACTCCTGGATTTCCATCCGTGCTTGAATTCAGCCTTTAGCAAGATGTGGGTTTGCCTCTCTCCACGCTGCAGCCCAGCAGCAAACCAGGAGTTCAGAGACCACAGCAGGCATTATGTCATCCTGCGAGGAGGAGCTGGGCAATCCTGCAACGACTTCTTTCCAAACCCTTTTATCCAATCCCTCCTCCAGCAGCATTGCTGAAGAACTGGGGGGGGAAGAAAGGAGCCTGGCGCCAGGGGATGGGTATTCCGAGAGGAGATCCCGCTCCAGGATGTCCCCATCAGCATCCCAGGAGGAGAAGGGCTGCGGGGCTGGGTTCAGAGGGGTGGAAGTGCCTCCCTGGCTGTTGTTCACCTGCCAGATCCCTCCTGCTTGCGAGAAAACCTGTGTGCAGCAAAAGGTGATGTCATCCCTTCCCTGCTCCTGAAATCCAGCTCCTTGCTGAATGTGGCTCAGGGCTGCTGTTATTAACAGTCCCTTTTGACACATCTTGCACTCTGATGATTTCTTTCTTTCTTTTTATTTATTTCATTTTATTTTATTTTTTTTCATTTTCCGCCCCTCTTTTCCTCCTTTTGCCGCACAGTGACCAGGCTCCTGAGACTCAGGTTGATTAAATTTCTACGCCTTGCAGCTTCCCTAGAGTCCACATAATTTATGTAAATACGAGAGATAAGAAACGAGGGGGAATCACAAGAAAAATGGAGCACTAAGCCGCCAAGATCCATTAAATTCTCCATCACCCTTTTCAGAATCTCAATGTTCAGCCGCACCGCCCCCATGTTTTCCCCCTGCCACAGCAGCGTGGATCAAATTAACACTCGCTGGGCTGAGGAAATCCACGGGATCAGTCCCACCTCCTGCCTGCCACGGGGATTCAGCCCTGCGTGCAGGGAAGGAGCCCTGTTCCAGAGGCAGGTGCTGCAGCTGCTTGCAGCTCTATCCCTGGGCCAAGCCGAGCAGCTGGAGCTCCCTCCAGGCAGGGATGGCACCGGGCACATCCCCAGGGACAGAGGTGTTCCTGGGTAGAGCAAGGTGAGCAGGGCTGCCCTATTTTGGGATCCTCAGGAGAGCCTCTGCTCTCCCTCAGGGTGTTTCTGTGCTGCCAGCTGAGCCCACGGGCATGACCTGAATGTCACCCCAAAGCAGCCTTTCAACCTCAGTTCCTGGAAAGTTGTGTTGGGAAGGAACAGGAGTGGTGTCAGCAGCCTGTTGTCCTCCTCTGTGCTGTCCCTGCCTTGCCTAAGTCCTTCCTAATCGTCCTGATGGATGTAGCCCCCTTCTCCAGCCTGTCCATCATTCTGCCAGGTAGGTCAGGCTTCACAGCCAGTAAAGATTCCCTCTGGAATGGTGCCAAGAGAATTGGCACTGCATTTTGGTGATCTGGCTTGTTAAAATGTCTGTGGAATCATGGGCTGGTTGCTGCAGCTGCTGATATTAAAGATAAAGGGACATTAAAGGGAAATCATTCTACCCCCTGCCATGGGCTGGGACACCTTGCTCTATCCCAGGCTGCTCCAAGCCCCATCCAACCTGGCCTTGGACACTGACAGGGATCCAGGGGCAGCCACAGCTGCTCTGGGCCCCCCGTTCCTAGCAGTGTTTTGGCCCCCAACAAGAAGCAAAACCCAGAAATGATTCCTGAGTTTGGTCGGCAAGGTGGCCTGGAAGGAAGGGGGGCAGTTCCCAGCTGGCAGAGTGGATGGGAACGCTGCTTTGGGAAGGATTCAAGGACATGAGGGATGGGAAACATGGCAAATAGGGCATGGCCAGGTTGCACCAATTTGCCTCAGAGCCAGGAAACACATCTGGGAATCTGTTCCTAAGGTGCAGAGCACTGGGTAAACCCCGTCGCAGGCCTGGGGCCGGCACCTACACGTGGAGATACACACATGGACACCTCTGCCTGCTCCCGAGCCAGCCCCAGCTCAGTCACAACACTCCCAGTCAGCAGCGGGGCTGGAAGGGCACCTGCTCCCACAAATGACAGCTGAGACCTCTTGTGACAGCACCAGGAGCCTCGGGGCTGTGCTGTCTGCGAGTCGCTCAGACCCAGAAAGCTCCTCTGAGACACAGCCTCCTGCTTCCCTGGGACTTCCAGTCCTGCACACCAAGTGCAGTTAACCCCAGCTCCTGGTAAACCCTTCCCTCTGCAAATGGATGGCATTAGGAATAACACCATGGATTTTTTTATTTAAGTTTTGAGCTCACAGGCAGTACTGGAATTGCTTTTCTTAACAAGTGTGACAGACAGAAACAGCTCTTTAATGGAAGCAAAGACTCTCCAATAACAATATGATTTCAGGATGCTGGAGCTTGAGGAAAAACCACAAATCTTGAGTGGTGATGACATCCCAGGAGCAGAAGTCAGTGGCTCAGCCCTGTCCCTAACCTGGATGCTGTAGCAGTATCATGAGTGTTTCTGCCTTCAGTGCTCTGCAGAGTCAATCCTTGGTGCCTGTGCCCAGGGCACAATTAACTACTCCAATAATCTAATATCAACTTATAGATCTTTCAATAGTCATCTAGGATCAAGGTCTAATTAGGAACTACAAATGAGTTAATCATGTGTGATGAAGTCTTCTAAGAAAATCACACCCAAGACTTCCATTCTGTCGGAGCGGCAGATACTTCTGACAGAGCCCCAAAGCAGAGACTAAAAGAGTGGTGATCAAATGGAGTGATGGGCATGAAAAAAACAAAGCTTTGTAGGTTTCGAAGAAGCCAGGTACCTATAATCTGCAGCATGGAGTGCTGAATTATTTGAGACAAATTTGATTTGACAGATTCTCTTAAAATATCTGATAATTTTACAAAGCACTCAGTGACCAGCAGTTGAAAGAGACCTACTGAGTCTCTCCCACTGGAGCAAAATGTGTAATTTTGAGCAGTGGGGCAGTGAAACACACACCAAAACCACCCGTGATCACAACCAAAAAAGGGCCAAGGAGAAGTGACAAACTTTTCTGAACCTCCAAACCAGCAACAGGAATGACCCAGCCCGGTAAATAAGGCGTGCCTCACATTCCACAGGGTTTGAAAGGTCTGTTCCTTGGATTCATCCCATGCCATGGATGCATCATTTGCTGTGCTCTCACGCTAAAAATGACTGCAGTCATTAGGAACAATTTCTGCTCAGGGAAATAATTACGGTCATTAATGGGGCTGCAAAGCAGAGGCTCTCGGGGAGCAGGAGTGGAGTGGTGGCGGCCGCCGTGCGCCC
>VWZN01000429.1:153153-164510 GCA_013396955.1 Regulus satrapa | reverse complement strand
CCTTTTGGGGGGGAATACATTTATTTATTTATTTACCTGTCTAGCCAAAAATATTTTTGTACCTCTGATTTTGGAGGTACAACCCTTGCTGACTTCATTGGAAGCCAAGATAGCCCATCTCTGTAAAATCCAGCCCTGAAAGTGTAAGTTATATTAATCCTTATTTTTACAATATTTTAATAAAAACTATTACCACACACATTATCACAGGTTTTTGGCACAGCCCCTACAAAACCAAAGACATTTTCGCTGCACCTTGTGGGAAACTCATAAAGAACCTACTGCCCGTGTTACTGAGCTCTCATAGATATTTCTTGGTCCTTTACCTGCAGCTGTGGCCTCAGAGCTGTGACAGATTTCATTTATTTCCCGCTATGATGTGCTCTCATTTAATCAGCCCTGTCCACCCCCTGCCCAAGTTCTGTGTGGCTGATGGGACTCTGGGTTGCTGCTGCTGGAGCTGGGGAACACAAGGGGCAAACCCCACAATCAGACAGACAGGTAATGACATTTTGCCTCTCCTGTGGGTGAAGAGTGATTGCTCAATTGACTTCCCTGAGTGAGAAGAGAAGTCTCCAGGGAGAGCTTAGGGCCACATCCTGTACCTAAAGGGCACTGACAAAAAGAGGGAGAGGGACTTTTTACGTGGGAAGATCATTGGATAAGGGGAAGTGGTTTTAAACTAAAAAAGGAGAGATTTAGGTTAGATGTGAGGAAGGAATTGTTCCCTGTGAGTGTGGGGAGACTCTGGCACAGGGTGCCCAGAGAAACTGTGGCTGCCCCTGGATCCCTGGAAGTGTCCAGGACCAGGCTGGACAACAATTCCAGGCTGGGGCTTGGAACAATGTGGGATGGTGGAAGGTGTTGTGGTTGGAACAAGACATCCTTTAAGTTCCCTTCCAATCCACACCATCCTGTGATTCTGTGGTTCTGTGCTGCTGAGTTTTCCCTGGACAGAAGCAGCTGGACACACTGCACACCTGCCCCTTCCTCTGGGAGCTGCTGTGCCTTAGGATGTCTCCAAATGGAGGTGGCATTCCAGTTTTGTCCACTTATTGCCCCCCAAGACAAGGCCTCGTGGCGTCACATGTGCTGCCCTTCAGAACTGGGAAGAGGGGCCACACTGCTCAGGACTGTATCCAGACGGATTTAAAAAACCTCCAGGGAAAGAGACTCCCCTGAAAAACGCAAGGGAAAACCAATGAGCAGGATCCCAGTTAAACCACCCCTGCTGCTCACGAGATCCTTGAGGATCTGTGGGCTCCCAGCACAGTGAGGTAAACCCGCAGCTCCTGGGGGAAGAGCTGTGGCCTCGCCACCACCTCGGGATGCTCCCTCAAGGAGCAGGGCCCCTCTCCTGGCAGGCGGAGAAAGCCGGGCCTGTGCCTGCGCATCACCACGGCCACCACAGCCGTGTGCCCCGGGAGCACATCAGGAGGGAGTTAATGCGAAGAGAAGGGCCTGGCCATCATCTGTTCCAGAAGTGACAATGATCCCTGGTCAGCCTGGTCCCGGCGGGGCCCAGTCCCCGGGCCGGAGGGCAGCTGTGCAGGAGGTCTGACCCTGCTGCACTCCAGGAGCTCACCCCAGGGCTCCTTGTGCCAGCCGCCCCGGGGACCTGAGCTGTCTGGCTTGGTCACATCACGGGGGCAGCAGACAGATGATTTACAGAGAGCTCCTCTCCCTCACTCGGTGTGCTTTCTATTTCACTAAGCCTGGTGCCTTCAGAGCTCCCTGGGTAGTGCAGATCCTGACGTTTCTCAGAGCAAAACCCGGACTGGGCTCCAAACCGTGAAGAAACATTTTCCTCTTGAATCTCACACCTTTAAGGCACCGCCCCATCATTATCTCTGCCCTGTGCTAATTCCAAAAGTGCTGCTGGGAACCATCTGAGCCAATGCTACTGGCCCAAAATCCCACCCTGGCACTGCCTAACCCATCCATACAGCTGGAGTCTGCAGGTGGCTCACAGAAATGGTGGAACAGTTGATATCTGAAGTCATTTTCAAGCCTTTTAAAGTCTTTCCTCTTTTTTTCTTTTTTTCTTTTTTTTTTTTTCTTTTTTCTAAAAGCAGAGTGATTTTCTTTATGCTGCTCCAGAACTGGAAGTCTTTGGGATAGAGCAGGGGTTTCTGTGCTCCAGCACTCCAGATTAGTCACTGATGGGACCTTTCCTTTCTCCATGAGTAAATCAGGACTCTGCTTTCCATCTCCTCTGGGAATGTTCAAAAAGCCCCTTCCTGCACTCAGGCAGGAATTCTGTTTAATTCATGCCAGTGGGGACTTTTCCAACAAACAATATCACAATCCCATCAAGCAACAAGAAAGGGAAGACCCCCTACATAGAGGTCTTGGAGACTCCAAATGATGGAGAGTACGAGGTCTCTGCCCAGGTCCAAGCTGTCACCTCCCTCATCAGCACACCTGATGCATCATCAGAAAAAAAGAGGGGTTCAGCACTGACATTTTGAGTTTTGTGAGTTAAATATTACACAGAAAATATCCAGTTATCCCTCAGATAACTGACCTGTGAGGGATCTCAGAACCCTTCCAGAGCCTGAAGGGGCTCCAGAAGAGCTGGAGAGGGACTGGGGACAAGGGATGGAGGGACAGGATACAGGGAATGGCTCCCACTGCTAGAGGGCAGGGATGGATGGGATATTGGGAAGGAATTGTTCCCTGGGTGGGTGGGCAGGCCCTGGCACAGGGTGCCCAGAGAAGCTGTGGCTGCCCCTGGATCCCTGGAAGTGTCTAAGGCCAGGCTGGACAGGGCTTGGAGCAGCCTGGGATGGTGGAAGGTGCCCCTGCCCATGGCAGGGGGTGGGACTGGATGAGGTTTAAGATCCCTTCCAACCTAAACCACTCTGGATCTCTGATTATACCAATTATGCCATAGTGTTACTCAACAGGCTCCTTTACTGTGTGTGTCTTTTGGCTTTTGTTTTTTGGGGGTGGGGTTTTTTTGCTTGTTTGGTTTTGTATTTTACAGTTTTGTGTTGGTTCTTAATGTTCATGGTACCTCAGATGAAGTTTCTCATTTGTTTAAAATGTAAAAGTTCTTCAGCTTTAGGAAAAAAAAAAACCAGTAAAAATAAAAGAACACTAAATTAATGATTAATTAAAATCATTCACCAAGGGGTAAATAAATGGTTAAACTATCAGCACTGTGCCCAGAATGAATCTCTCCCAACTCCTTGTCCCAGCCAGGCTACTCTTCTATGAAATCTTCCATGCAGATTTATTTTCAGGGAGAAAAAAAAAAAAAAATCACTCTAGTTACAGCAGGAAGAGAGTTTAGAGTAGAATTGCTATTTCCCAGTGGTGCTGGGGGCTCTTACACTAAATCACATTACAGCAGTTTAAAATACAACCGCACATCTGCTGAGGCTTGGGTATTGCTCATGTGTGTTTTTTGGTCTGAGACAGGTATTCTTATGTGAGTTTTTCCTCCATCTCTCCAAGATGTAAAATGAAGCCAAATTCCTTTGCATTTTCCATGGATTTTGCTGCCCATCCAAAGCTCAGCTGCTCTGTGCTAATTTCTTAACCTGGTTTTGTGGCGGGGTCCCGGGTGGATTGAACTAATTTGGAATAAGGCGTGTCTGATTCTGGAATAGGAGCATCAACACGGGGAATTAATTACGAACCACTAATGTCAAGTGCACAGTCCAGAATAAGTCCTTGGATAGATGAAGCTTAAGGCCATCATCTCTAATTTTTCTCAAAAGTAATTTTTTTTTCCTTGTCTCTTGATCTGCCTATCAGGAAATAGGTTCCCTGCCCATGCCAGGGGGTTGGAACTGAGGAATCCTTAAGGTTCCTTCCAACCCAAAACATAAAATCCTGTGATTTTATGGCTGTAGAATGGTCACACAGATATTTTGTCCTCACCTCATTCCAACTCCTGGCCACTCAAGATCAGCTCTGTGAATGGGGTGCTCAGTGTGTAAAGTCCTTCCTACACTCAGGGATTGATCTTGGCCTGGAATTCACCAGGATTATTTCTCTAAAAGCTCACTCAGTTCACAGTCCCCACCTTAACAGAGTTCAGCCAAATACAGATCATAGAATTCCAGAACAGTTTGGGTTCAATGAGACCTTAAATATCACCTCATTCCACCCCCCTGGCCTTGGACACTTCCAGGGATCCAGGGGCAGCCACAGCTCCTCTGTGCCAGGGCCTCACACCCTCACAGGGAAGAATTCCTTCCAAATATCCCATCTATCCCTGCCCTCTGGCAGTGGGAAGCCATTCCCCTCCTGTCCCATTTACAGCCTTGCTTAGCTCTGGGTGCAAAACACAGCACCTCCTGTGCAGCAGCTTAAGGAGGTCAAATTTAAATCCAAAAAGCTTTCTTGTCCTAAAACCTTGGATTGTGGGTGTGCTGTCTGACACAAAGGGTTCCCCATTCATCCTGGGACCCCCACATGCTGGATTTCCAGCAGATTTCCAGATGTCTCTTTCAACCCCTTCAGTCTCTCCTCAGAGCAACCATTGTCCTGCAACCTGAAAGGAATTTTCCATTCAGGTACTCCAAAATCCTCCTTGTTCTCCTTGAGAAACTTCACGCCTGCAGGTGGCTGCCACGGATGCAGGAACTTGCTTTTCTCAACCTCCTCTCACCATCCCACCTCAGCCCCCAGTGGCTGAAGGACGATGACCCAGGACACGGCTGTGACCTCGATCAACCCCACCAGGCGCTTCCACAAAGCTGAGGACAGCAAAAAATTCATTGTTCCTAGCTGAAAATTCATGGAAACAGAGAAATCCTGAATTTGGCTGTGAATTCTCCTGCCCAAAGAACTCTACAAATTTAGGGTTTTCCTCCTTTGTGTTAACCCCATCTTTTTTTTGGGAACAGAAAAAGTGATGGAGCTTAAAAAAAAGAATTACCTGATCTGCATATTCAATGAAGCTCAAATGCTCCATTAACGTGACATGAGTTTTAACAGTTTCTAATGGTTTGCATTAATTAATAAGTCTTTAAAGACGTCAGACATTTGTAGATTTAAAAAGTTTATAACTTTCAATAAATTCAGTGGGGCTTAATGAATTCTTGCGGATTTGCACAGATTTAGAAGCACTCCCTCTCTCAAACAACTTCACCAGTTTCTGAGATTTTAAGAGAAAGGAAGAAAGAAAAAAGAAGAAAAAGAGTGGGGACGAGGAGACAATTTATTTAGTTGTAATTTACTATGAAACAGATTTATTTTTGTTTTAATTTCAATATTTTGTTACTTGATTGATTGATTGATTGATTGATTGATTGATTGATTTTTTAATAGCAATTCTCTGAAGAACTGATGATGAGGGGTGGGGAGCTCTGCAAACTCCATGTCTCCACACACAGACTGGAAGGATCATTTGGGTTGGAAAACACCTCTGAGACCATCCTGTTCAACCTGTGACAGATCCCCACCCTGTCACCAGCCCAGAGCGCCAAGTCCAGACATGAACACCTCCAGGGATGGGGACTCCAACACCTCCCTGGGCAGCCCCTTCCAATGCTTGGCCACCCTTACCAAGCTTTCCAGTCAAAGATATCCCTATCAGCATGTGGATTTTATCCATATCCACACAGCTGTGCACACACAAATACATATTTAATATCTAAATTTTACTGGTATTATTTTTGAAGGAAGCTACTCCAGAAATCCAGTTGCACACATGTATCCTAAAAGGTCAGCTTCTTACATCCATTTGGGATGAACACAAAACTGGATAGTCCAATCCCTCCCCACACCTGTGGTAATTACAGATTTCAGAGAAGATCTTTGCCCAGAGGGAAGCAAAAGTGACAGGCAGAGACAGGGCTGTAAGCAGAGCAGGGGGAGAAAGGAGAACATAACTCATCCTCATGGGTGGCACATGTCTATGAATGGACTGGGATTGATCCTGAATCAACTTCCTGTGCTCCTGATGGAAGAAAGACAAGAGGAAACATAAAAAAAAAAGAGTGCAGAGATGGAAATGAGCCTTGTCTCTGGCTTGTACGGGGAATTATTCTCCCAGGCATCTCACCAGCCTTCTAGTCGGGATCACTCATCCCACTCCTACACACTGGAAATATAAATACCAGGAAATGGTCACTGGAATGCTGTCCCTGCCTTTGTAAAGGCCATGCCATGAGAGATGAGCGGGGGATGCCACAGGACCTGTTGGCTGCTCTCAGGTGATGGGGCTGGAGAACAAATCACAGAGGGGAATCATGGCAGGTTCCAGAGGGCTGGCACTGCCTTTTCTTAGTCATCATCACCTCACAAAAATCAGAGCAGAGGCCCCACGAAGAAATGGGATGGTGCCAGTGCACGTCAGGATCTTCCCACAGATTCACCAGCAGGAACAGGGAACAGGGTGTCCAGAGAAGCTGAGGCTGTCCCTGGAAGTGTCCAAGGCCAGGTTGGATGGGGCTTGGAGCAACCTGGGATGGTGGAAGGTGTCCCTGCTCATGGCAGGGGGGGGATCTGGCTGAGCTTTAAGGTCCCTTCCCACCCAAACCATTCTGGGGTTCTACGATTCTTCACCAAGGATTTCTCCCTTTTAGTGATTTATCCACATTCTCCGTGCAGCCATGCCTGACATCACACAATCTCAGCCAAAACAGACCGCTCTGGTCCTGCTCATTTCCAGCACAAAGCGCCCTCCTGAATTCTGAAGCCCCCTCCCCTTCCCTCGTCTCATTTTACCCCCACTCCCGTCCCATCACCGGCAACGACAAGCGAGGAGCGAAGGGGCTCCAGGGCCCTTATCCCAAACTCCTGCCTCCTCCACCTGCCAGAGGGGACGGCGGGGATGCTCTCACCCCCTGCCCGGCTTTGGCAGGACCCTCTGTGCAGCGGGCAGCGGGAAGCTCGGTGCCTGTGACAGAACTGGCGGGGACGCTGCCCACCCATCCATATGGAGATTCGGGTACGAGGTGCTGACGTGCTGCCGCCTCTGCTCTCGGCCTGGCTGGGCACGCTGAGCTGGGAGAACGGGAGAGGAAGAGTGTGTAATTGCAACAGAGGGGAAAGCCGCGGGGGAGTTTGTCTCGGGATGACGAACAGGAGCTGGAAAGGCTGAGGGGAAAGGGATGAACAGTCACGAGAGTGGCCTGACCTGCTTTGAGGCACGGGCGACAGCCAGGGGAAAGGGGGGGAACGGAGCTCTCTCCTCTTCCCCGAGCTCCAAACACGCTGCTGTGTCCCACTCGCCACACCTGCAGGTGCATTTTAGAGCTGGACTTGAACTGACGTTAAAAAAGGTCTTGCCAAGGCCAGAGCAGCCTGAAGGACTTTGGTAGCTTAGTAAATAACCCCTGATTAATGTTGAATCTGTGTGTCTATATCAGAGCTGTGCTGGGCTGATGTGACCTGCTGGGCCTGTGAGCTCTGGGAAACTGAGGCACAGAGGAGTGACCAATTTGCTGTTCTGGATCACAGAATCACAGGATGAATGTGACCACTGCAGGACCACAGGGACCACTGCAGATCCTCTAGAAAGACGCTCCTGCTCAGGTAGGGCTCCCTAGAGCAGTTTACTCAGGGAACAAAGTTCTGCCTCCTGTCCAGTTGGAACCTCCTGGGCATCATTTCCCTGCCCGTTCCTCTGGTGCCATTGCTGGGCCCTGGAGCAGAGCCTGGGCCCTGCTCTGAGCCCTCCCTGCACACAGGGACACCCAGGGACGTGCAGAGATACACAGGGACACCCGGGGACACCCAGGGACCCGCAGGGACACACAGGGATGAGGTTCCCTCTCAGCTGGGGCTCCTCTCTCCCTCAGCCTTTCCTCATCAGGAAGATGCTGCAGTCCCTTCACCGTCTCTGTGGCTCTCCACTGGACCCTCTCCCTTTCCTTTCCTGAAGGAAATCATCCTTCCAGGGACATGTGGGAAAGCACAGCACCCTCCCAGTGGGAACAGAGAAGTCATGCTCCCTAGAAACACCACAAACTTCATCTGCCAACAGCAGCTGGGCACCAGACTGGCTGGTTTGGCATCGCTCATCTTGCCTAAATCCAAAGGGAACATCCCAAGGCAACACAAGTTGTTGGAAGCACCAAAAAAATGGAAAATTTGAAGAGCTTTTCGGAAAGAGATTAAAATTTTCTTTCAGCGCCGCCTTCCACCCTGTGTCCCCAGTCCTCCTTGAAGGTTTGGGAACTCGCTGTTCTGAAGCCGGGGTGATGAAAAAAAAAAAAAGTCTGTGCCCTTTTTGGATAATATAATAAAGACTTAGATGCTTTTCGGACGTCAGCTGCTGCCAGTAATCAGCGCTTCGCAGCTGCTGAGTCACAAATAGCTTGAAAAATATTTCCAGTCCTTGCTCTCCTGAGAGCTAATCCCAGAACGGGCAGTCATAAAAAACCATAAATCCTCAAATTACCAGAATGGCCCCAGAAATCTCTTTTAAGGCGATTAGTTCGATGTCGGTTCTGGATTGTCTTTACCTCGTTGTTTCTCCTCCATGTTGCTCGCTCTCCTCTTTTCCCTGGACATCCCCACATGTCTGGAAAAGGTCATTCCTCTGTCCCTCATTTTCCAAGCCTTCTGTAGCACCTTGGGATCTGCCCTCCTCCTGGCATGGACTCTGTGCCCCCGCCCCACACCTGTCCTGTCCCCTCTCCGTGGATGTCCTGCCAGAAAATGAGATAAAACACTAAACAGAGAGACTCTTTTTCTGGGGGTTTCAGGGGGGTTGTTTTTATAATTTACAGTGAGAGCAGAGATGATCCCTTGTGGGAATGTCCATGAATTTTTCACCCTTCAAACCAAGCATAAACCTTTGTCACAGCTGTCTGCAGGAGACCTTACCCTGGTGTCCAAAGGGCTCCTCCAAGTTTGCATTGAGACGGTTCAAAATTGCTTTATCCGTTATTATTAAGAAGAAAAATAAGAAATAACGACCTCCTATGTGATGCTTTTTTATGAGGGAACGCCAAGCATGCTGCAAGAGTCATCACCATTAATTAAGCAGAAGAAAGCCCACGTGAGCATGCCCATGCAGCTGTTGGCATAATTTTAAATAAGTAGACATATAAATATAAAAACTACAGCAAGTCTATAGAAATGAATTTATATTTATTTAATTTTCTAATGTATGTGTTTAAGTGGACTGCAGAGGAGGCCAGGGAGATGCTGGAGCCAGGCTGGGAGAGCTGGGGGTGTTCAGCTGGAGAAGACAAGGATCCAGGGAGAGCTCAGAGCCCCTTCCAGAGACTGAAGTGGCTTATGAAAAAGGGGGAAAGGGACTTTTTAACTAGGCAGTTAGTGATGGGACAAGGGGGAATGGTTTTAAACTAAAAGAGAGAATGTTTAGATTAGATATTAGGAAGGAGTTGTTCCCTGTGAGGGTGGGGAGGCCCTGGCTCAGGGTGCTCAGAGGAGCTATGGCTGCCCTTGGATCTCTGGCAGTGTCCAAGGCCAGGTGGGACAGTGCTTGGAGCAACCTGGGACAGTAGGAGGTGTCCCTGCCCATGGCAGGGGGGGGACCTGGATGGTCTTCAAGGTCTCTTCCAGCCCAGATCACTCTCAGATATGGCAGAGGATCAGGAAGCATCTGGTAATTCTTGTCAGATAAGTTCTTTTGCAGGGAGATGATGTGGTCAGATGTTGACACTGTCAGTTTGAAGCCATTTCCCCTTGTCACTTCATCCCTTGTCCCCAGTCCCTCTCCAGCTCTCCTGGGGCCCCTTCAGGTTCTGCAAGGGGCTTTGAGCTCTCCCTGGATTCTTCTCTTCTCCAGGTGAGCACCCCCAGCTCTCCCAGCCTGGCTCTAGAGGGGCTCCCGCCCTTGGAGCATCCCCATGGCCTCCTCTGAAGGGGAGCAGTCCCAGTCCCTCCCCACTCCTGTGCATGCCGTGGGTCAGTCCTGCTTGCTCTTGGCCCATCAATGCCAGGACAAGGAGCAATGCAGGCAGTGAAATGCAGCCCCCGTGCCAGGATCCCAGTGCTGCTGCATTTGCTGGTACAAACCCTCTGTGGCTCTCCCTGCTTTACCCTGGACGCCCCACTGCTCTTCCCCTCTCTGCCTGACATCCTCAGGGCCATCAATCTCATCCCCCTTCCCAAGGACTCGGGGCTTTATGTAAGAATAGGAAGACAGGAGGCATCCACATGGAGACAGCCTGAGAGGAGCAAAAGCCTCTATCACTCAGCAGAGAATATTTTTAACATTAACAATAATATCCGGGTGGCCTGGCCTACAAAATGCTGCTCCAGGGCATCCGTCCCAACGTGGCAGCGTTCCCGAGTGGCTGCTGGGACTCTCTGAACTAAGTTTAGCCCTGAAATGAGCTCAGACCCCTCGCTGAGGTCTCCGACTCGTGGTCCCCTGGCTGAGCCCGTGGAAGGAGCTCTGCTGCTCCCCCTCCCATCCCTTGGCACCGGTGACTCCTTTGCCACGGGTGGCTCTGCCTGCGCCAGCGGAGAAGACGTAAATGCACCCGTGGGACGTGGCAGGGACACGTCACCCCCGTGGTGACAGCACAAGGCTCTTCCTGTGCTGAAGGCTCCAAGCATCAGCGGCTGCCCTGGGTTGCTCCCTGCTCTGCTTTTGGCTTTGTTCTCCTCCTTGCTGCTCCCCAGTGTGAAATCAAACCCCCGTGGCCAGAGCTCCTTCCTGCAGCATGGCCTCGCAGGACCCTGCCCCAGGGTCACAGCAGCACCCAGCCAGGAGGAGACACCCAGGGAAGGGCTCTGATACTCCCAGGGAGTCTCCTGGGTGACCTCCCAGCATCTCCCTGGGTGTGGGGTCACCCACGCTGCGTTTGTCACCCCACGGCTGCCCTGATTGATCTTCCCCAGGGAGCTCCCCCCAGATCCTTCCCCTTCTGCTACAAATGCAATGGTCAGAGCTGAGCCTGGCCCCTCTGTGAACTCTGCACGGACCAAGAGGCCTTCAAGGACATTTTTATTAAGTACGATGTGATGTGGATAATAAGGAAATAAATAAGGAATAAACTGGGGGGCCGGGGAAGGAATTCTCTCACCCTAGGAATCTCACAGCCACCACTAGGACTGTGCACAGCACAGGGGAAGGAGGGGCAGCGAGGAGCCAGCTTACTATTTTAAGGACAAGCTCCAATAGTAAAGTAATCATCTCCCGAGCAATGCTATTTTCTGGATCCGTGCCCTCGAGTCAGCACGAAGCCACCGTACTTTCCATTCCGGTCACACCGAGCGCTTCCCACCAATCTATCCATCTTAATCCCGGCCCCGGCAGGCGCACAGCCCCACCGGGGCCCGGGGCTGCCCGGGAACAGGGGGCTCGGAAGCTGGCTGCATCCTGGCCAGCGCATCCCCGGGCACGCCGGACCCTCCTCGCCTTTTCTCCCCCGCGATCCTTTCATCTGCATCCTCGCTGCTGCTGCTGCTGC
>VWZN01000429.1:92432-151759 GCA_013396955.1 Regulus satrapa | reverse complement strand
CCTGGGGCAGTGGAAGGGGTCCCTGCCCACGGCACGGGATGGGATGGGATGGGATGGGATGGGATGGGATGGGATGGGATGGGATAGGATGATAAAGGATGGCCCTTTGCAAGGGGCTACACCAGTGTGAGACATGCACAGATATATAAATTTTATATATATAAACACATATCCATAAATAACCTAACATGGAATTTGTAAGGGTTTTTCCCTGCCTGTAANCAAACAAACAAACAACCCCCACAAAACCCCCACCCAGAAACAGTTACAGGATAACTGAAGTTTAAAAATGCGACCTCATAATTCTTCCCTAAACCACAGAGCAGCTCAAATAGGGGAATTAATCAAGTTCCATCACCAAGAGATTTGCAGTCCAGAGATGACTCAGATTCGGTCTTTACACTGATTTCCTCATCCCCATCTCCCCAGTTTGCATTTTTTTCACCCATCCCACCCCTTTTGTCTCCAGCTCAGCACAGCGTTTAGCAGGGGAATGCTCTTTAAATACACTGATAAATAAATGATTGTTTCTTTATNAAAAAAAACCCAGAAGAAAATAAAGGCAGAACAAGCCCAGTTAAGTCCTCTTATAAAAATAACAATAGGATCCTGCTAAGGAGTAATTCCAGGTCTCCAGGACTAAATTGGAGCAGGTTCCCAGGAGTCAGCAGAGAAGAGGCAGAGTCTGCAAGAGCAGTCACACACCCTGCAGCTGGCAAAATAATAATAATAGTAATAATCGTAATAATCAGCCATGTCCAATCAGCCCTAATATCCATCACCACCATCAGGTTGAGTGCAGGATTAAGAACTGGAGGTGAATAAACATGCCTGTGATTTCTAGTGATTGGAAGTCCCAGTGGAGGTAAGTTTCCAGCCACAGATGCATTTTCCAAGCTGGGGCTGCTGTGGCTCTCTCTTGGCTGCACTCTTGACTCCCAACACCCTGAAATCCCAGAATGGTTTGGGTCAGAAAGGACCTTAAAAATCAGCTAGTTCCACCCCCAGGCCATGGCAGGGACAGTTTCCACCATCCCAGGTTGCTCCAAGCCCTGTCCAGCCTGGCCTTGGGCACTTCCAGGGATCCAGGAGCAGCCACAGCTTCTCTGGGCACCCTGTGCCAGGGCCTGCCCAACCTTAGTGTGGAAATTCCCATCCCAAACCCAGATAGGGATTCATTCTTTGAGTTGGCCAAAATTTTGAGTCGAACCCACAAGTAACATCTTGTGCTGCTCTTAGAGGAGCCACAGTAAAATGTCCCACTGCTCAGGGAACCTCCTTGTCATCCAGCCCCTGCTCTGAGGCTTTTCAACCTCACAGTTAAGGAATAAGATCACAGAATTTCATTTACTCACGGTGGTCTCGTCCACCCTTCTAGAAAATGAAATTCCCTCACTTTACCTTCTGCTTCTCACAGACCCACTTTCAGATCTCGGTGCCCTGCCCCCAAAATAGCACAGAAAGTGGTGGGAACATCCTCAGCAAGGAAATGTAGGTGTGGGAAGGTCAGGAGAAGCTGGGCCATGAGGGGGATCTCACTGAGGGGCCTCCTCCTCCACCTCAGCCATGGGGCAAGGGCCAGTCCTGAGTTACTGCCCTGCCTGTAGGACCTGACCATCCCCATCCCCATCCCCAAATAAAACAGTCCTTGGCACAGCTCAAACCAGCCCAGACCCAGCCATGCCTGAAGCTGGGCCTGAGCAGAGCCCCGAGGATGCCTCGGGGTCCTGTTCCCAGGGTCACACCATGGATGCAATGTGAAATGGGTGCAATGTCAAATTCCCTCTGCACACCCCAATATCCAGATGTGATCCTTTCTGTGCCACCAACACTCCTGAACCACAGCCAGACATGGCCCTTGGTCTCCTCGGGGGAAGCCAAACATCCCAGTGGTCAACAGAGTCACAGAGAGGGATGGAAAAGTGTCAGAGTGCCCCACACCAAGACCAGGACTGCGCCCTGCCCGCCATGGCCACAGTCCTGTGTCACCTCCGTGGTGTTCCACCTCTCAGAGCTCCCTGAGGAGGGGCAGGGAGGACAGCAGGCTGGTTTTTGGGCAAGGCAGAGGGAGGAATGTCTGTGTTTGCCTCAGAGCACTCAGGGGATGATGGATGATGCTCCACAGGTCCAGTGCCCCCTGACATGGAGGAATCACAGGGATGGGCACAGGGGGAATTCAGAGTTACTGCTTCATAACTCTTTCCTCACTTTCCCTCTCCTTTTAATCCTTTTTATTTCATTCCTCACTTTCCTGCTCATTTTTATTCTTCCCCTCTATTTTTTGGTGGCACTGGGGGGAAGGCTTTGACTCGGAGAAGCAACGGCACAGACAAATCCATCAACTCCAGCGAGGAGGAGCCGAGCCAGCGAGCTCCCGAGAGCAGCAGGGAGATGGCTCTTCCTCGAGGGAATCTCTGCATGGAGGGATGATGGGAGAGCCCCTCCGCCCCCCTGCCTCCCCGAATCCTCCGCATCTCGGCATCCCCTCTCCTCCTCTCCTCCTGTTTCCGTGACAACGCTTGGCTCACACGAGCCTCTCCATCGCAGCCCTGGCCCACCCCAGCACCACGCACAGCCCGTGGTGCCTGTGCACCCCACGGGGGGTTCAGGGGGCTCACCAGAGAACCAACAGCCTCGGGAGGAAGCTCCAAAGTGCGCCTGGATCTTGGAGCGGGGAGAAGGCTGGAAGGTTGGGGATTGTCTCTTTGATTCAGCCCCTGGGAATGGTTAAATGGGGGTGCTGAGGGAGCTTGGGATGCAGGGAAGGCAAAGGGGAAAATGCTCACGGTGCTCAGGGTCAGAGCTGATCACAGAATCGAAGAATCCCAGAGTGGTTTGGGTTGGAAGGGATGTTAAAGATCATCCTGTCCCAGCTCCTGCCATGGGCAGAGATACTTTCCACCACCCCAGGCTGCTCCAAGCCCTGTCCAGCCTGGCCTTGGACACTGTCAAGGATCCAGGGGCAGCCACAGCTGCTCTCCAGGGCTCACCACCCTCACAGGGAACAATCCCTCCTCAGTATGCCACCCATCCCTGCCCTCTAGCAGTGGGAAGCCATTCCCTGTGTCCTGTCCCTCCATCCCTTGTCTCCAGTCCCTCTCCAGCTCTCCTGGAGCCCCTTTAGGACCTGGAAGGGGCTCTGATCTCTCCCTGGATTCTTCTTTTCTCCAGGTGAGCACTTCAAGCTCTCCCACTCAGACTTCTGCTGAGGTTACACCTCCCTGCCAGAGCCTGATCTCCTGAGACCTGGCCATGTTCACACCATTAACCTTTCCCACTCTCCTAAAGACAGTGGCTGCATCCCAGCCACCTGTTGGGGATGATCCCTGGCCCATGCCAGGATCTCCTGAGCTGAGACAGGGATGGTTTGGCTAAATCTGAGTTGGCCAGGGCTGAAAGGGCTCTGGGGACAATGGCAAAAACAGAAATGTGGAGGTTCAACCCCAGCCCTTGTGTTCTGACTCTGTTCCATTTACCACTCACAATGATCAATCACTCGGCCCTGGCAGGGCCTGGCAGGGCCTGGCAGGACCTGGCAGGGCCTGAGTCCATCTGCTGGCAGTGCTCTCAATTCATCCATGCCCTGGTGATGTCACAGACAGTGACAGAGCAGCATCAGCCACCAAACCCAGAGAGTGACTCACAGACCCCTCTCAGCTGCCTGTCCCCTGCCCCGGGGGATGGACTCACACTCTGGTCATTTTGGCTAAACAGTCACCAAGGACATGAAGCCACCTTGCAGAGACCCAGACACTGCTGGGAGCATTTGCAGGATGGGCCACAGGGTGGGAATAAAGGGCAGGGACCACCTAGAGTCACAGAATGTCCTGAGCTGGAAGGGACACCCCAGGATCATCCAGTCCAACCCCTGGCTCTGCACAGACACCCAAAAGTCTCACCCTGTGCATCCCTGAGAGCATTGTCCAAATTCTCCAGGAGCTCTGGCAGCCTTGGGGCCGTGCCCAACCCCTGGGGAACCTGTTCAGTGCCCAACACCCTCTGGGGGAAGAACCTTTCCCTGACATCCAGCCCAAACCCCAAAATAAACACAACTGGTTTGGTTGTGTTGATAATGGTCAGTAAACTTGTTCTCTCTGTAACCTGGAGCGCAGGAAAACAGCCAAACAAAACATCCAAACTCTTGCAGGTGTTCTCCACATCCCCATGCTTGGCAGGGTGTGGGGAGGATTTCATTTCCAGCGCAGCCCAGGAACACCAGTGCTGTTCCAACTTGTCCTGCCATATGAATCCCAAAAAGGACCCAGTTGTTCCAAAGAGCTAACACTGACCACAGAATCATGGAACAGTCTGGGTTGGAAGGGACCTTTAAAGGCCGTCTAGTCCAAACCCCTGAAATGGGCAGGGACATCCCCAGGTTGTCTAGCTGATAAACTGTCCCCTTTGGTTCTGATCTTACACCCCCACAAATACCACAATGGGTGGAAAAGAGAAGGGTATGATGACTCATTTTCCTCATTCCCGTGAACCTGGGCAAACCTGCTCTGAAGGCAAGATCCCTCTGCTTTCCAGGACTCAGGGCTGGCCGTGAGCAAGGAGGGAGTTCCATACACTGCTGCCTGCCCTGGCCCATGGAAATACACCAGTGGAGGGGAAAACACAGCCCAGTGTGAACCTCAGACCGTGGAAGAGGGAGATAATTACCCCTCCTGAAAAGAAAGGAGAAGGCATTGCACAGTCACTGCTGGAATTTTTTTTGGCAGATACGTTCATCGGTGACAATAGAAAGGCAGCTCTGCTCACGAAAAGCAGCTCTCTGTGGGGTGAGATCCTCCTGCTTCCAGCTGAAGTTCTTCCTTAACGGGACCCAAAGGTGATGGAAATGTTATTTACAAGTGGCCAAAATCCCAGGAAGGAATTGGCAGGGGCAACTCTTGGGTATCAGGAGGAGTCATGTTTTAAATCTTGGGAACAGCGCTCATTCCAAGCTCTGGACTCTTGGTTTTGGTGGGAATTCTGGCACCAGCTGAATGTGGGGCTGTCCTCTTTGACATTGAGAAGCCAGCTGAGATTCCAGCTGCCAGAACAAAGGCTGAGGAGCTGTGTTTAACAGCACGAGGGCCCAGCTCTACATTACACACACACACGCACACGCTGAGCTGTCCCCAGCATTAAAATTTCATTACAAGGAGTGCACCAGGAATAACCATTATCAATTATATATTACACGCTGCTTTAGTCTAGGAGAAAGCTGATGGCTCGGGGGTTCTGCTGTGAGAAGGAGCCTCTCTTGCAGGGTTTGGAGCCGGTTGTGTGGTGGAGCTTTGTGATTCACCACACAGCTCCCACTCTCCCAGCCCCGTGTCCTTATGGTGGGAATATTCTCCCCGGGAGGTGCCTGGCTGGCTGCTTGTCCCAGTTCCACGCAGGTCATGCTGGGTTATCACAGAATCACAGAATGGTTTGGGTTGGAATGGTTCCAGTCACACTTCCCACTGCCCCAGGTTGCTCCAAGCTCTGTCCAGCCCAGATTTTAACATTTCTGGCACGAGGCAGCCCCAGCTTCTCTAGGCAGCCCTCTTTAGGATGCCTGGGACAGGACAGGGATTGAGGATTGGATCCTGTGGCTTTTTGTAGAGAACTGGCTTTGCTATCTGGATAATGCCAGCGTGCCAGGAGCCCCTTAGGTAACTCCCTTGGTTACCTGAGATGTCAAATACAGCCATGGGAGCCTCCAAAGGTGGCTCTCGTGTGTCTTGGACACATCTCACGGTGGGGGGACCACTGGATAGAAGGTTCTTTGGTGGCCTCAGTGTCCTCTTCCAGGTACTTTGGTCTAAACACCCCACCCACACCCCAGAGCTGAGGTGTCCATGAACTTGTCCTGCACCATTTCCCTGGGACAGCAGTGACAGCCATCCCTTCAGCGTCTGCATCACCCAAATCTCCTCTTTCCCCCAGTGCACCAGGCTCGAGGGCTGAGCAGCTTTTAAAAACCAGACCCACAAACTCTTTCGTTCTGAAGTTGCTCCTTATCCCCACCCTGAGCAGCCTTGGCCCTATGAAAAATCAATTTCTTCATGGTGAGGAATAAATGTTGGCATTGTCTGAAGGCTTTCCCATAAAATGATCCCTCTCCTGAGATGGCAGACAATGAACAGCTCCAGACCTGACAGAAGATAATAACAGGGACACTAAGGATTGATGGGGTGGAATGGGAGGGTTGTTAAGGTCCCTTCCCACCCAAAACATTCTGTGATAAAACCACAGCGTATCCTACATTTCTCTGCTGCCAACAAGCCCATGGCTGCACTTTGAAATCCTTATTTCCCTTTCCCATCCAGTGGATCGTGGCTGAGAAAGTGATTTCTCAGGATGCAGATTAAAGCAGAACAGCAGAGAGCCCCCAGTGCAATTATGAAAAGGAAGTCATAAAAAAATAGTAATTAAAAGTCATATTTCTGCTGGGTAAATGCCTGGGCAGGGCTGGGAGTTGTTGGAGACAAAGATGCCTGAAATATAGAGGATGCAGCAGAGGTAGAAAGGCTTTGTCTGTGCCAGTGAAGGAAGCAGGGACAGGGACTGTCCTGCTGTCACCTGTTGGCACAGTCCCTTGCACAGCTTTAATCCTGCAAAACAGGCCTGTCAGCTGCTGGTCTCTGCTGTCACTTGCCCGTGACTCAGTTTCCTGTTGGATGAGGCAGGAATGGTGAGTCCTTTGCTCATCCTGTCCATGTGGACGGGGGGACACGCGGCGTTCCAACGCGGCTGCTGAAAAGGAGGTGGGGGAAAGCAAAGCAATTTGAGGCGGGTGGAAGAGATTTTGCCCACGGAAATGAAAGCATGGGCAGAGTTTCATTTGGTTCAGCTCTGAACTGAGCACCTCTGACCTCCTGGAGTGGCAGTCAGGGCACAGCCTGAGGGTATCTCGGGTGGAAAAACTAGGAAAAAACATCTGTGTATATGAACTCTCCAGAGCCTGTTCTCTGAGGTCCTGAGGTCTTGTCCTTGGGCTGCCTGAACTGCAAACACCCTTCCAAATCCTGATCCAGCAAGGATTTACACTTCAGAGATCCTGTACCTCCTGCACCCCTCTGGGCCATGGGGTCAGGGGCTCCTTCTGCCCCTTCCCAGCCCTCTCAGTCCTGGCCAAAATGAGACCTCTGAGCTGGCAGGCGATTGAAGCCTCAACACTTGGAAACTTCAATCATGCTCCTACCATGGATGTTCACCCAGGAGAAGATGCCAGGGGGGACAACTGGGATGAGACCTTCCCGGGAAGATCTTGCTGCACCACCCATCAGCCCATGTCTGCTGTGGGGACATAGGTCCAGCCCCACAGACAACAAATGAGACCCCCAACTAAGGTGAACAGTTCAGGAAATGCTCAATAAAACCCTCCAAAGGCAAAACCCTAGAGCCCAGAGGGACTCTTTGCCTTCCTGCTGCTGAGCCACCAGAGGGGAGCAGGAATCACGGAGAAGAAAGTAAGAATGGAGCAGCAGTAAGTGGAGATTGCAAACACAGATTAAAAACTCCATGGGTCTAAGTGGTGGGAGAGAGAGGGTCTGGCAGGGAGGGGAGGCTGGTGCTGTCTGAAAGGGCTGAGGGAAGCTCCAGCAATCCCACTGCACCCTGGGGAAGGGAAACTGATGCTCTGGAGTGGGAGCTGGAAGTGCAGCCACTGGGCTAGGTCATTCCCAAGAGCTCAGGGGACATTTGGAGGGACAAGGTGGAAGTTCAGGACTGCCACCATCCCACCCCTTGCCCCAGGATGAGCTTGGTGGCTGAAGATGCAGAAGGCTGAGGCTCAAATCCCAGTTCTTGCAGTATCCCCAGGTTCAAAAAGCTCTGATTTTCCCATTTGCCTCCCAAAGTTTTCCTTTGCATGCTCCAACATGAAACCACATCCAGATCTCTCCCCACACTACAGCTAAGAAAAAAAATTGCTCTGAGAGTAGAAGAGCAAAGGTTGGTTTCCAAGGGATTGTGGATTCTCCAGCATCCAGTAAAGCACAAACTCCAATTAAAGATTTACCCAAGTCTGTGACACTCCTCAAGTTTCTCTGCTGGGTGGTTTGGCTGGAATTTCTGGGAGGATATGGTCCAGAGGTGTTTTTCCTTCCCTGAGGATTCTGGTGTTCCTATTCTCTTTCCATGTGCCTGGTTGTGTGAAAATTGAAGGATTAATCCTCTGAAAAATCAGTATTAGAAGTTTTGAGGGGTCCACCCTCTGTCCCTACGTAGGTCTGGTTTCCGTAGGAAATAAAAGATGTGGTAAAAGACTGCCCAAAACCAAACAGGAAAACTTTGGAAACAGAATTCTGCACCTCTCAGTCAAAGAGAAGCATTTAAAATGTCTCTGAGGTGAGGTTTGGCTTCAAAATTTTCCTCCAGGCTCTAACACCTGAGGGGAAAAAAAAAATAATGTTGAAGAAATTGAATGCTGATGACTTTTCTCTGCCTGCCTGGATTTAAAACCATGGAATTATAGAATCCTTTAGGTTGGAAAAGACTTTTCAGATGATAATTTTTGTTACTTTCTGAGGGCTTGGTGTGCATCTTGGAGAGCCTGAGATTGGAATTGCCTTAGTTGGAGCCAGTGAATTTCAGGACATGGGGAAAAGAACTGTTTGATCACACCAGTGACCTGAGCTACAGATGGGACAGGAGCCCTGTCTGGTGACTCAGCAACCACGTCCTGGGGGTGCTGGTGACCGTGTCCCCTCCCTGCTGTGCCCATCACCCCAGCCAGTCCTTGAGACAACCGTGGAAAAGCTGTGGCATCACACAGAGCTCAGCTGAATCCTCCTTTTGGACCTTCCCTGCGTGAGTCACCTCCTCACGTCCCCCTCCATGAAGGGACCACATTCCTGCCTGGCTGCTCCTGGGAAGAGTTGTGGGATGCCAACTTGTCCCAGCAAGCATGTGTGCAACCACAGGATCACAGAGGGGTTTGGGTTGGAAGGGAAAGTAAAGCTCATCCCATTCCACCCCTGACATGGCAGGAACACCTCCCACCATCCCAGGCTGCTCCAAGCCCCATCCAGCCTGGCCCTGGACACTTCCAGGGATCCAGGAGCAGCCACAGCTTCTCTGGGCACCCTGTGCCAGGGCCTCATCACCCTCACAGGGAACAATTCCTTCCCAAAGTCCCACCTAACCCTACTCTCTGTCAGTCTGATGCCATTCCCCATTCTCCTGCCACTCCACGTGTGAGTGCATCCGTGGAGCTGTTCCAGAGGCTCTGAGCAAGCCCTGACTCTCAGGTATTAACCTGCACTAAGGGGATCCCGCCGTGACTCTGACAAACCCTTGATCCCACCGATAAAAGCCCAGAGGGTTCTGGCTCCTGGCCAAATCCCTCCAGTTCATTCATGGAAAAGAGGGACAGGGAGGGAAACGGGCCGGGCTCGGGTCCAGGGAGCAGAAGCACGGGAGGATCTGGCCATTGCACAGAGTCCTCCTATAGCCGTGGATGGAGGCCAGGGCCACAGGAAGGAGCCACAGCCATCCCTGCACAAGGAGGCTCCGGCCAGGAAACAGCAAGGCAGCAGAGGCCTGGGCCAGAAATTCACCTTGGGGGGTGGGAAGAGGAGCAGACCCTTTGGAAAAGCCCAGGATGAGCTTGGTGGCTGAAGATGCAGACGACTGAGGCTCAAACCCCAGTTCTTGCAGTATCCTCAGGTTCAAAAAGCCCTGCTTTTCCCATTTGCCTGTTTCCCATTTTCCTGTTCCTGGGAAAGGTCATGTCCTTCTGGACAAATCCCTCCAGTGGCACCATTAAACCTGAGCAGAGTGGCTTTCCCAGCTGGATCGAGAGCCAAGATCCTGCCTTAAATGCCAGGAAGACCTCACCAGGAAAGGACAAGGAAGGGGCAGTCCCTGGGCGTTGGGGGATGCAGATATTCCTCGTGCAATCCCTCGTGCATCCACACCTTTTTGTGTGCCCAGGGATGCTTACAGTGTTGGAAATCGCTCATGTTTCTCACAGCTTTTTCCTAATTGCTGCTGGAGATGAAAAGGCATCCAGGGAGTTGGAACTAGGTGGTGTTTAAGGTCCTGACCCAAACCATCCAGTGCTTTGATGGGATACTGGAGCGCATCATGCCCATGGGGACAGCAATAACAGGGGGAAATCCTGTAAATAGTAACCCCTAAATAATTCCCTGATCACCAGAGTTTTATTTCAGAGGAATCATTCCTGCTGGAGAAATGACTGGAAAAAGCACCTTTCTAGAAAAGGGGGTGGGTGGGGTTTTTTGTTGATTTTTGGGGGGTTTTTTGTGGTTGGGGTGTTTTTGTTTTGGTTTGGTTTTGGTTTTTTTGGCTGAACTGGTATTTTCCAGCAGGGAAACAAAAGTTTGCCTCAAGAAATTCCTAGACAGCTTTCTCAGGAGATTCTTAGACTCATCAAGTCATTAAGGTTGAAAAAGCCCTTTAGGATGATTGAGTCAAACCATTCCCCCTGCACTGCCAAGCCCACCCAAGTGCCACATCCACAGGGCTTTGAAATCCCTGCAGGAATGGGGGATCCCCCACTGCCCCGGGCAGGGAATGACTTGTGCCTTGGTGCAACCTGCTTGGAAAAGTCTGCTGAGGAGGCAGGAAACCCCCAATGGGTTTCAAGCGTCAGGCCAGGAGATCTGACAGCCAAGCCCAGCGTATTCCAAGTGGGGATCAGAACTGAGCCACAATCCTCTCTCAGAAGGCACACGGAGGAGCTGGGCTGGGGCAGGCTGGACGCCTCCCTCCTGCTCTCACTGATTGCATCTCCAGGCGTCAAGGGATGAACTGCGGGGAGTGACAACCTGTCAAAGACAAAAAGACTCTTCAATGTGACCCCACCTGGACTTTGATCCCCAGCCAAGCGTCTTGTAAGAGAGAGGTGATGGCTGGTTTGCTTTCAAAGCTGCAGCAGTGGCTTAAGGCAGTGCAGCCCCCAGACTAGTGCTGGATTAGTCTCACTCCAGTGCTTTAATGTGTCTGTAAAGGTCAAGAGCTGATTCCTGGAGGTGTCAACCACGCAATGGGGCCGTGCTGGGAGGGGAGGCAGAAATGACAGCTTGAAAGCAAGCAAAGGGAAAACGCAAGGAGTGTGAGGAGAGCCTTCTGAAGAGAGAGGTGTTGGTCTGGGGGGCAGTGCCTGAGAGGGAATGGGCTCAATCCCACCCCCCTCTTGGGGCTGACCATCGATCCCACAGAAGGCGGGAGGGGAGGGGGGGTGAATTTGGAAAACACGAGGCTAACACAAGGCAGAAGCGCAGCAGCCAGGCCAAAACAACTGCAGAGACCCCGACCCCACTCCTGGGCACAGCCAGAAAACCCTCGGAGAGGGATCCACCCCTTGCCCCAGACCGAGATCACCTCCGAGCCCCGCTGCAGAATCCAGGGAAGCGCCTCCTTAAGCGCCAGAGCCTGACTCCAGCAAGCAGGGAGGGAAAGGAGCACTTCACTTGTAGCATTAGTCACGGGCTCCTGTGCGTGAGGGAAGTGGATCCCAGCGTTGTGCTCTTCCCACACGAGCAGTCCCATTGAGATCCAGAGCTACTCAAGCAGGGAAAAGTCAAGCAAAGGGAGGAGGATGTGTGGGTAGCTCTCGCAGTGCCTTTAAGGTAACGTTTGAGGTTGCCGTCCATTTTATTTTAATTTTTTTTTCTCCTCTTGAAATTCACTGAGCAATTTTCTCCCTCTTGTAATCCTTTTTTTGATATGTATATATATTTTTATATATATATATATATTTTTTTTTTTTAACCAAATCCACATTACAGAGAAAAATGGCAAGAAAGTGTAATTGTAGAGGAGGGGAGGGAATGCAGAGTGGGGAGAGGAGGCAGCTGTATTGACCATCTGCTATACCACTAAAAACACCCACTTAAGTGTCTGTTTACAAATCAAGTTGCCCGTGTGAGGAGAAACAGAGGCACTTCTTCAGCAGGATCAGACAATTGGCTGCCAGCACGCTGGGTTTATTAGGGACCAGGCTGGGTCTGGGTGAAAATGGGTGGTAGGGGAGGGAACGAACCCAAAATCTTTCCCCAACAAGGGAATACTGAGAAGCACAAGGCAGGAAAAAGCAGTGCCTTCAAGGAGCTGTAAAGTGGGCCCACCCCTGAGCCAGGTGCCATTCCTAGAGGGATCCCAAGCTTTCCTGAATATGAGGTTTATCTCAAAAGAAGCCCCATAAGCACTCAGCTCCAGCTTGGGCTTTATTGTTTGCCAAGGACGATGTCATGGAATCACAGAGTGGTTTGGGTTGGATGGGACTTCAAAGACCATCCAGGTCCACCCCCTGCCATCACCTTCCACTGTTCCAGGTTGCTCCAAGCCCCATCCAGCCTGGCCTTGGGCACTTCCAGGGATCCAGGAACAGCCTGAGCTTCTCTGGGCACCCTGTGCCAGGGCCTGCCCACCCTCACATGGAAGAGGGAAGAATTTCTTCCTAAAATCTAATCTAAATCTATTCTCTTTTAGTTTTAAACAGTCCCCTGTTGTCCTGTCCCCTGTTGCCTGTGTAAAAAGTCCCTCTTCATTTTTTTAGAAGCTCCCCTTTAAGATGAAGTGAATTCCAGGTGAGACCAACTCCTTTTCCCTTCTTTCCACTTTGGACAGTGCTATATCCTTCCTCCAGAAGAGCCTGAGTACCCATCAGACAGCATTGCTTGGCATTTCACATCCATCTTACACGGAGAAGTTAAACAAAATTCCACCAAACACTTTTCCAGATGTGTGTTTAACCCCAGCAGGGATAACGAAGCATCCTGACCCCTCAGATGTCAGGTCATTGCTCACAAGTGCCTAATGGTGCAAACAAAGCTCTGAAGATGAGTTGCTAAATGATTCCTGCTTCCATCCCCACCATCCTCGGGAAAGCAGGAGGATCCGGCTGCACTTGGGGAATCTGCACACACAGCTGAGGCTGCCTCTGTTCCAGGGGCCTGAGCTCCTTACACGGCCACGTCTCAGGCAATGCCCTTCAGAGAACCTGAGCTGGGTCTCCAGGGGTCACCTCACCCTCCCATTCCACCCTGAAAAGGATTTGGGGGCAACAGGAATTTTAGGGTAACCCAGCGGCAATGTCCAGAGGTCAGCTGGGAGAAACAGCTTTCTCTCATTACGGAATTCATGAGACAGCACTTAAGAAACAGGGAATCATGCAGGTAGAGCTGCTTTAAACTTGACTGCACTCAACTCTCTCCAGTCCAGTTTCTATAAAATCAGAATCCGGGCGTTTGTTATGCTGGAAACTCATCCAACATAGTCAAAGAGTCCTGGGAGAAGGAAGTTTCAGATGCCTGACATCCCTCAAGGAACCTTTAAAGGGATTCCCCTGACTGCTTCCAGCCTGGCCACTGCTGGGCACACGTGGACGTGTGTGGGAATGAGATCATGAAATCACAGGATGGGCAAAGTTAGGAAAAGACCTCTGAGAGCACTCTCTGAGTCCAACCATTCCCCCAGCACTGCCAAATCTGACCCCGTGTCCCCAAGTGCCACATCCACACAGCTTTTAAATCCCTCCAGGGATGGGGACTCCACCGCTGCCCTGGGCAGCCTGTAGGCCTGACAGCCCTTTCAGGGAAGAATTTTTTTTTCCTAATATCCAATCCAAACCTCCCCTGGCACAACTTGAGGTCATTTCCTCTTCAATCTGAGCATTTCCACAACTGTGGATCAACGAGAGGCCCTGGCACTAGTGCCCGAGGCAACCACAACTGTTGTAAATCAAAGCTGCCCCACCAAGGTCACTCAGTTTGCATTTCTTTGCATCCATGGAAAGTCTGGCTTGTATTCCAGCTCAGGCACAAGCAGGTGTCCAAGTGGGACTATAAAAATAGTGGTGGGGATGCTCAGAAATGTTAAGGCAGATGGCACAGCTCCATCCCAACTCCTGCCTGCAGAAAGCCCTGGCAAACTCCTCAGGAGTCCTGGCTGACCTGTCTGCAGCCAGTGACCGTTCCAGGCCGTGTAAAATCCCAGCCACGTGCCAGGGATCTGCTCCCTGACACAGAAGTCCCACCAGAAGCCCGGCACACCTCTTGAGGAAAGCCCTGCCAGCCTTTCCTCCCTTATGCTGCCCTATCCAGTAGTTTTTCTCTCACTGAGGAGCTCAAGGAATTCATCCACCGTGCAGGCACAGCAATTTTCAAGATGCAGCAACAGCAGAGAGGCAGCCAGGCCTCCCGTGCAGGCTGTGGTCAGCTGGCAAGGCTGCATGAGAGCCTGACCCAGGCAGCTGCCAGCCCCTCACATCCTGCAGGAGCTGGTATTCCCCGTGCCTTTGAACAACTGCACGTTACCAGCAGTCAATGGAGCAGGCACAGCTGTTAATGCTCACTCTGAAGATGAAAACATTTAACACGAAAGCAGATCTTAGAGGACAGAATATTTTTATTATTATTTTGTTTTTTAAAATTTTTTCTTTTTTTTTAAAATTTTTTTATTCTCTTTTTATTTTTTTTAATTCCCTTCCCTCTTAATTCACTCCTTTATCTTCCAGGCCTTGATAGTGTCAGGAACTGACTGATGACTATGGTGTTAAGTTGCCTCTGGTTAAATCAAACACTGCTTCAAGCAGAGAGTTCCTGGCTGGGAGCAGCTCAGGAGTGACGTGGAGCAAGGGAATAAAAATGCCTCTTTGATGGGTGGAGGGAGCCACGCTCCTGGATTGATGGAGAGAGGAAGGAAATTTCCCTGTGCCGGTTTATCCCTGTCGTGTGGCACACACAAGGAGGGTTCAGAGGGTTTGGGCAGCTGTGAGGCTGGTGCAGGGCTGGGGAGCCCGACTGTGGGAACAAAAGCTCACCAAAGTGACAGCAGCTTCCACTCAGAGGGGAGAGAGGATCCTGGGCTTTGTCTTCTCACAGAGACAGTCACAAAAAAAAAAAAGCCCAATGCCTCCTGCTGGAGCGAAGCTCCACAGCCTCTCTCCCTGCAGGAAGAAATCAGTGGAAATGTTAGTCCAGGGACTCATTTTGCTCAGCAGCAGCTGCCTCTCCGAGGGTTGTTCAGCCACTGAACCAGCCCCATCCAGTTGTGCTTCCAGGTGCACACCCTGCTGCAAACCATTCCCATTATGCCAAGCAGCCTTTCCAGTGGCTCACAGATGTCCCAAATCCGAGCTGAGTTTCCTTCAAGGTCAGTTCCTGCCTCTGCTCCCACCAGGTGAAGCTTTTCTAGAAAGCTGGTGAACTTCTCCTGCTCCACTTTGTGCCATTCTGCATTAAAATCAACGTCACTTGGAGCAGCAAAGCTCTGCTCTTTATTCATTCAGCAGGGCTGCTCATCCTCCTCATGCAGATGAGCACCACATACATCCTGGGAGCACCCAGGGAATCCATCCCCCACTTGAAAGAACCACTCTGGTTGACACAGAAAGCTGGAAAGTCTGGAGAAGTGAGTTATTTTATTTTTTGTTTTTCTCTTTATGCATCACGTTAGGTATGAGCCAGGCTCCCTGTGGAGGAGGTGGTTGCATCTCTGTGGATGTGTCCTGGGGGATGGAACACCTTGCTTTGGTGGCCAGGTGGAGTTACCAGCAGGGCTCTGAAGTCACACAGCAGCTGAGACGTTGTCTCTGGGATATTTAAGTCCCTTGGAGCCCAAACACTTCTCCCAGGGCCCCTCCCAGCCTTTTTATGTGCTGTGCAGCAGAAGTTGCTGAGCTATCCCATAACTCACACATCCACGAGATGTCCCAAGTGGGGTCACAAACCCAAACTCCCTTGAATCAAAGTTAAATCAAATCCTGTAAGACCTCACAAACTGCTCTGCTGGGTCAGACTCATCCATTTTCTGGCTCCAGCAATGGTCAAGAGCAGATTCCCAAGGAAAGGATGAGAATTGGCTAAGATGGGAATTTCCCACAACTCTCCCCCATCTCCAGCAGTCTCCACATTAGGTACTACCAGGGCAGGGAATGGAGCTGGGGAAGGGGCTGGAGCCCCAGGAGAGGCTGAGGAAGCTGGGAAAGGGGCTCAGCCTGGAGAAAAGGAGGCTCAGGAGGGACCTTCTGGCTCTGCACAACTCCTGACAGGAGGGGACAGCCAGGGGAGTCAGGGTCTTCTCTCAGGGAACAGGGACAGGAGACAAAACAGCCTCAAGTTGAACCAGGGGAGGTTTAGATTCAATATTAGGGAAAATTCCTTACTGGAAAGTGTTGTCAAATCCTAGAACAGCTTCCCAGGGCTGTGGTGGAGTCTCCTTCCCTGGAGGGATTTAAGAGTTGTGTAGATGTGGCACTTGGGGACATGGCTCAGTGGTGGCCTTCAAAGTGCAGGGGGATGGTTGGACTCAGTGATCTTAACGGTTGCTTCCAACCTAAGTAATTCCATGATTCCACCTAGAGAGATGGATATTTGGGCTTTATTATTATTATTATTCAAATTTCCCCTATTCTAATGAGTTTTCCAGTTATGTAAACCTCCAGAGTCTACTTCCCTCTTCCAGCAATGAGTTCCATGAAGAACTGGCAGGATCACAGAACCACAGAATATCCATATGAGTTGGAAAGGATCCACAAAGATCCTTTGTCGTGCCCAGCTCCTGGCCCTGCACAGGACACCCCAACAATCCCATTCTGTGCCTGAGACTGAGATGATCTCAGATTGGATGAGCTCTTCTGAGCCCTGGCACATTTTTGCAGCACTCTGGCTCCTGACAGCTCTTTTGCCTTGATTTGCACTGCCCAAACCAGTCACCCACATTCAAACAGCACCTCTCTGGTGATAATTTCCAGAGTATGGCTCCAGCATGTGGATCCTGTGGGCTCCTAGTAGGTCAAACAAGTCCTGTGCCTCAGTTTCTCCCGTGTTTTGACAGCAAATGCTCTGGATCTGGGGCTATTTCTGCTTGGATGCACAGAAAACACTGGATGCTGGATTACATCACGGGTTTCCCAGGAAGGGAGGGCA
This sequence comes from Regulus satrapa, assembly GCA_013396955.1. Classification (NCBI taxonomy): domain Eukaryota; kingdom Metazoa; phylum Chordata; class Aves; order Passeriformes; family Regulidae; genus Regulus; species Regulus satrapa. The sequence continues at coordinate 134,885 of VWZN01000429.1, read as the reverse complement.
GCCAGTGGGGTTTAATTCTCTCATTAACAGCCCCTAAAACCTCCAGACACCTGGCAAAGGGCAGCTCTGCTTGCGGAGCCTGAAGAACCCAGCGCCTCCAGGCCACGTGTCCCACATGTAGGAAATAAAATGGGTCAGGGCCAGTTCTCTGAGGGCAAAGCAGCATGGCACAGCTCACATCCATATGGACAAACTCTCCCGTCCTCCAAAGCAGGCTGGCAGGGAGCCTGCTGGAAAATATCCCTGCTAAACCCTCAGGCACGCCCAGATAGTGGCTGGGAGAGGGGTGGCTGCTCTGGGCCTAGCCCGTGTTTGGGATCGTGGCGTGGATTTAGCATCAGGGATGATCCCAGAGGTGGGTTCAGGCTCCTGCCCTTGCCCTGGTTGGTTTATTTGGTGTGATCCTAAGGAGCTCTGGACTTTCACACACAGCTTGTACCTGCCAGGACCCATCACCTGGGCAGCATGGCCAGGCCACACAGTGCAGGACCCTAAAACGTAGCACTGTGGATAAATCTGCTCCAGAGTCCAAGTCCGGGGTTAAATTTGCTGGTACAGACAGACACCTCCTCCCTCTGCCCTCCTCCCTGCCCACAGTTTCCCAGGGAAAATCAGCTGAACGGGCACTCCTGGATCCTGCAAGATGCTGAAGGTGAAAGTAGCCACGTGTGGGCAGGGTTTGTTCCCACCTTGAGCCATCCCAATCCCCAAAGAAATGACAGACACAAGTACCACTAAATTGGGGGGAATCAGAAAATACTACAATGGTTTGGGTTGGAAGGGACTTCAGAGATCGTTTCTTTCCACCCCTATGACATGTGCAGGGTCACCTCCCACTATCCCTGGTTGCTCCAAGCCCCGTCCAACCTGGCCTTGAATGTTTCCAGGGATGGAGCATCCACAGATTCTCTGGGCAACACTCTGTGGCAGTGTTTTATCACCCTCATGATAAAATTTTTCTTCTTTACATTTGATATTAATATAAATGTACTCTGTTAGTTTAAAACCACCACCCCTTGTCCAATCTCTACAGGCCCTAATAAAAAGTTTGTCCCCATCTTGGAGGCCCCAGGCCTGGATCTGTGTCAGAGCTGGAGGGGATCTGAAACCCCAGCTCTGTTAGGCTGCTCCTGGAGCAGGAGGAGGCCAAATCTCTGCCTCCCCATTGCGAGCCCCAATTATCTCAGGGGCACAAAGCAGGGAGAGGGCAGAGATCTGAAACGTGGCTTCCCATTTGAGCCAGTCATGGAATCATTAAGGGTTGCAAAAGACCTCTGAGTTCATCGAGTCCAACCATCAACTGTGTTCAGCACTAAACCATGTCCCAGTGCCACATCCACACATCTTAAACTCTTCCAGAGGTGGGGACTCCAGCACTGCCCTGGACAGCCTGTTCCAATGCCTGAGCGCCCTTTTAGTGGAAAAATTGTTCCTAATATCCAGCTTAAATCTCTCATAGCACAGCTTGAGGGCATTTCCTCTTGCTCTGTCACTTGTTACCTGGAACATTCCTCTTTCTCCTGCTGCCAAACCCAGCTAAAACCAGGTTTGAGTCTCAGCCTTGCCCACCTAGCTATTTATCATCTACAACGCTGTACAATAGATTTTTCTTTCAAGAGTTTTAACAGCAGGAACCTTTACACTAAACCAGGCTTCACCCAACTTCAACTTGCACTAGAAACACATTCCTGCAGGAATTAAATTATTAAACTCCATAGAAATGTGATGGGGGAAAAAAGTTAATTTATCTTCAGTATGCCCACTTTGTTTGGGGTCTTTCCAATACAATTACAATAATGTCCTTAATGCCAAGAGATTTAGAGGTTTAGTGAGGATTTGGAGTTATAGAATAAAATCATACAACGGAAGGGATGCTCAATGGCCATCAAGTCCCACTCTTGGCCCTTCACAGGACAATGCCAAGGATCACATCATGCTTTCCTGGGAGTCTGAATCCATGTCAGCCTGCCTGGAAGAGGAGGGTGAGCACAGGGCTCTGAGTGCACATAGGGAGGGCAACAAGCACTGCCCAGAAATCAAAAACTCCCTAAATTCATAAAAATTCGAAGGATGCCTGTTTCCCACACAGAGGAGAACTAGCCACTGGCACAATGTGGCCAGGAAAATGGAAAAAAACCTTGTTTTCTACAGTGTTGGAATGAAGGTGGATGCCATTCTGAAACCCCCTCCTTGGGCTTGGCTGAGAGTACTCAAAGTACTATTTCTGACTCAAAACCTCAGAGCCGGCTGATCCCAGATATCACAGAATTGTTTAGGTTGAAAAAGATCTCCGGGATCATGGAGTCCAAGCATTCCTTGAGCACCAGCCTATTCACCACTAAACCTTGTTCCTGTATGCCACGTGCACATGTTTATGAACACTTCCAAGAGATGGTGAGTCTGTCACTTCCCTGGGCAGCCTGTTCCAATGCCTGAGCACCCTTTCAGTGGAGGTTTTTGTTTTTTCCCTCCCCCCAACATTGAATCTTTGGATTTTAGGCTCCTAATCCCCTGAGGGTGGCTGGGAACTCTTCAAGCTGGCCTGATTCTTTATATGCTTTAGCTTTGTTGTGTTCCTTCCCACTAAATAACGCTGTGCACGGATGATCCACTGCTTGTCCTACAAGGCATCAAGCAGAATCCATGGAAGGGGGTAGAATGAGATGAGCTTTAAGGTCCCTTCCAACCCAAACCCTTCTAAAATCCCATGATTTCTCTGTGTCCTTCATCACACAACTCCTTGTTCACATCCTCTGTGGCTCTGCCACAAGAGCCTCCCCTGTGTGAGGGCTCCAGCTCTGCTCCTGTGCTCCTCAACACACCTGAAAGGCTCCGAGTCCATCCTGAGGGGACATCCATCATTACAGCTTTCACACCTGTGTTTTTAACCTCCTCGGAGGCTTCCCAAGGATAGCCAGAGGAGGGATCCTCTTTTAGGTGCACGAAGCAAATGAAAACCCCCACCACATCAGCACTCAGTGCGTTTAGCAGACTGGCAAGCGTTTGATCTGATCCCCAGCTTGGAAAGGCTTGGATTTCCTTGTGTAGAAGCCAGACAGCATCCCCTCCTCCCAAATCAAATCTCAGCCTCCAGCACCACCCCCCTCACAGGCTGTGGTTTCAGGGGATGCTTCCAAGAGCTGGGAGCAGGTACCTGCCCCGTGTCAGGTGAACACACACACAACATGGAAACTGCACAAACAAATTCTGAGTGAAGGGGCTAGAAAAGCTCCAGTGCATCCTGGCCAAATGTTAGAAAACCAAACTTGCAACAGCAGCTGCTGCAAGGAGCTCAGGGACACACAAAGAGCCCGTGTGGGAAGGTGCCGGGCGCTCTCTGCACGCGATCTCTTCCTGGCAGGGAGGTGCTGTCGACCCTGAAGCGCTGGAAACACAAAAGGAGGTGGGAAGTGTCCCCAAGAGACAGCCAGGAAGCCGGGCACAGAGGTGTTTCTGTGAGCATTGCAAACCCATGGACTCCTAAGTGATGGGGATCAACCCCATCCGAGCTACCACAAATCCTGCTGAAAATTCCTGTGCTTTCCTCCAACCCAGCTGTGACAGAGGGGGAGCTATGAGCCAAGAGGCTGGAAGAGATCTTTTTTTGATGTTTTATTTTGGGTGTTGGTCCTGTCTCCCAAGTAACAAGTGACAGAACAAGAGGAAACGGCCTCAGGTTGAGCCAGGGGAGGTGTATGTTGGATATCTGGAATAATTTCTTCACAGAAAAGCTTGCCAATGCTGGCACAGCTGCCCAGGGGAGTGGTGGAATCAGCAGCCCTGGAGGGATTTAAAAGAAGTGTGGATGTAGTGCTTGGGGACAGGGAATGGCTCTGTTGGCAGTGAAAGGAGGATCTGACTCAGGAGGAGAACCCAGAAAGGAAACTATTGTACAGGTTAGTGTAGAATTATTGAATTGTTTAGGCTGGAAAAAACCTCCAAGATCAAGTCCAGCTGTTAACCCAGCACTGCCAAGGAGGTGGCAGCTGTCCTGCTGAGGCTTTGGCCATGCCAAAGTGTGATTTTAAAAAGCCATTTGACCTCTGGGTTCACCAAGTTCAACCCTTGGGATCAACCTTGTCATGATCCATCACAGGGACACCTGTGGGTCAAGGCATAGGAGTCTCCTTGCTGGTGGCTCCACGTCAGGCTGCTTCCAGCTGCTGCCCCAAACTCCCTCTATTATTGCCCCACCTGATCAATTTGGGATGATTTGGAAATAGAGCACGGAGTCATGGAAAAGTCTGGGGGGGAAGGGAACTCTTAAGGTTGAGCCCAAACCTTCCTCTGGACTTGCCTCTGAGCTCTGCCCAGTCCAGCCTGGACTCACCCAGGGTGTGCCTGGAGCACCAGGAGCAGGGGCCACGTTCCAGCAAGGGCTCCAAGACTGGGTGGGATCACTCCTGGTCCCCCCTCCTTGCTCCATTTCCAGCCCACATTTTCAACCTTGCGATCATTCCACACTGGGCTTTCCCTCTTGTATCCTGGTGTTTTCTTTGGGTTTCCTAAGCCAAGCCCCTGCACCTTGGTACAGTGAGCCCACCAAGTCCATGTGCACAACCCCACCTCGCTCCACAAAGGCAGCCAGGCTTCTCTGACATCTCTCTGCTCCCCCCTCTACACACAGGCAGCCCCAAGGCCAGGTCTGGAGGCCAACCTAAGCCTTGAGGGGGGCAGCAGAAATAATCCCATTAATGCAAACTCCCAATAAATCAGGTCTTTGTGCAAGACTTCCCATCTGTAAGCAGGAATTCCAATTTAATTTGTAATACAAATGCTTTTTTTGCAGCCCAGTGTGTGCCAGAAGAGCGAGAAGAGCAAAAAGAGCAGCAGCAGCTTTTGGGAAAGCACCTGGTTCCTTCTGGGATGGGGCATATACAGGTGATTCCACTTTGGAGCAGGGCTGGAGCCTCCTGCTCTTTATTCCGAGTGAATCAGAGCTTGTGAAAATCTTTTGCATTTCCACTTCTCTCTCCCACTGAAGCTCTGCTCATCCTGAGCACCAGGAGCACACGGACTTTCTCAGAAAAAAAAAATTCCTTTCCCAAGCAAAGATCCTTAGGAAAATGAGATACTTGATGAAAAGCTATCCCTTTGCCTTCCCTCCCAATTATTTTTTAAGTACCATAGGCATGAAATAAAATATTTTTTATTAAAATGCCAGCAGGCAAACAAAAAAAAAATCTGACGAGATATTCCACAGCAAAGCCAAAATCAACTCTGAAAAATGACTCAAGCAGAAGGGTTAACTCTCAGCCTGTAATTTCTTTCCCAAGGAGACAGCAAATCCTCTCGATTTCTCTGTACAGAGGGACTCCTGCAAAGTCTGGCATTATTTGATTTTATTGTTTTCTGAGTAATAACAGCCCTTCTCTAAGGCTGGGGACTGGATTTGTCCTTATAAAATGACCTTTTTGTAGCCTACAAGTACTGAGAAAAGGACAAAGTGGCAGGAAAGGGACGATATCTGTGGCTTTCTGCTGGTGGAAAGTCAGGTTTTATCCACCCTCAGCTCTGAGACAAGAGTGTGGTGATCTCTGTTATCCCTTGGGATCTGCCATTTCCAGAGCTCCTGGAAACCACGGCCACAATGTGCTTTTGTCTTTCCTGCAATGGTTGAGCAATCCCTCCTCTCTCTTTGGAGCATGTGGAGCCCTTTCCCACTGCCAGTTTTCCTACAGATGCCCACAGCCTTCCCGCTCTTCTTGTGGCATCATTCCCTCTCCTGAAATCACACCCATCCTGCCCAAAATCAACGCTTTTCCTCCAAAAGCAGGAGGAATCACCACATGCTGGGACATCCAAGTGCTGCTGATCAGGTTAATCTACCCAAAGTCTTTCAAATCCTGCAAAGTCCCTGCCAGAACATCAGCGAGAAGTTTTATTCCTCCTTCCCCTGATGGGATTTTATCTCTTCTGGTCAACTGCTTCTTCATCTTTGCTAAGAAAAGTCCTGGGAACAACTCTCTGTTAGAAAGGTGCAGAAGCAAAGGAAAATGGCCAAATACTGAAAAAGGAGGATAAATTGCTTCCTTGGGTAGATCAGAGCAGGTCTGCACAAAACCCACCCCTGCACACAGAGCTGAAGGGAGGAACTGCTGAGAAACTCCATTTTCAAACCCACAGTTTCAATGGAGCTACGAGGAGAGGGGATGAGTCAGAGGACAGAAACGGAGTGAGGAAGCATAAAGACCATCCCAAGCAAACCATCTGGGCCTGAAATGTCAGGCAGATCCTTCCTGGAGGAATCAATCAGACCAGTCTTTCTTCCAGCGTGCACACGAGTGAGCGAGTACCTCAATTACAGCTCTGTGTTCCACTGCACATTGACCTTAAGAGCTCAGTGCTTTATAGGAAGGAGATTAATTCAATTAACACACCCAGGGGCTTCCAGCCAGGCTCAAACTGACCTGCTGGCATCGGGCACTGGAAGTAGCACAGGGCACTGCAGGTCAAATGTCCCATCTTCCCCCGCTTTCCATCTGCAGCCAGGAAAAAAGGGACATCAGTGACACCACGAAGGTGGGGTTTGTTTGAAAAAACATCCCAGTGGTTTGGGGTTTTATTGCAGTGATAAAGGCAAGGCACTGAGAAAAGCCTGAGCACATCCACTTCGTGATAGGATCTGACCTTTTTCATGAAGTTGGGCCAAACTGGGAAAATTGTGACCTGCACCTGGTATCCTAAAATCCTGGAATGGTTTGGGTTGGAGGGGACGTTAAAGATCATCCCCTTCCACCCCATTGCCACGGGCAGGGACCCATTCCACTCTCCCAGGTTGCTCCAAGCCCTGTCCAGCCTGGCCTTGGACACTTCCAGGGATCCAGGGGCAGCCACAGCTTCTCTGGGAATTCTACTCCAGGGCCTTACCACAGTCATGGGAGGGAATTTCTTCCTAAGATTTCAATGAAAACTCCCCTCAGTCAGTTTAAAACAATTCCCTCTTGTCTTGTCACTCTCTCTGCCCAGGTAAAAAGTCTCTCCCTGTTTTTCATAAGTCCCCTCTAAGTACTGAATTGAGGTCTTCTCTTCCCAAGCTGCTCTGCCATCAGCTATCCTGTTTTCCTCCTGACCATGTGAATTCCAGCATTTCTTCTGGGAAGAGGGAGGCAGACCTTGCACTCTACAAAGTCACTTGAGCACCAGAGCATCTGCACAAGGAACATTTTCTCTCCTCCCCATCCTATCAGAGGATGACTTGAGGGGGGAAGCAGCATTAATCCTAACCCAGAATTCCAAATTCCATCTCATTCTAAACCAATGTTTTTTGTTTTGTTTTGTTTTGTTTTGTTTTTTTTTAAATCTCAAAGTCTGCATGCAGGTGTGGTTTTCTTCTCAAGGTGAGAAAAGAATCAGAAGATCGTGGAATTGTTAAGGTTGGAAAACACCTTTAAGATCAACAAGTCCAACCATCATTCCCACACCACCACCATGTTCTCAAGTGCCACATACACAAATTTTCCAAGCACTTCCAGGGAAGGTGACTCCACCACATCCCTGAGCAGCCTGCTCCAGTGCTTGACAACCTCTTCTGTGGAGAAATGTTTCCCAATTTCCAATTTAAATCTCCCCTAATGGAGAAAGTCAAACTGGAAGATCCCAGACCTCTGAAACACCACTGATGCCACCAGCTCTGTCAGACCACTGGCTGTGTCCCACTTCTCCAGGCAAGACATGGATATTGCAATCCCTGAGCACAGAATTTGGTGGCTTTTATGGTATTCGTGTGAGGGGTCACCAACACCAGGTACCTTCAGCATCCCCCTGGCTGTGCAGCAGTGCTGAAAGCAAGAGGAGGAGGTAGCAGAGATCCCAGAAAGCACTGAGGGAACTCAGGGAGAGCGGGAATCGCTGAGGTGAGCTGAATACCCAGAGGGATGGGCGGAAGGGGGTGAAAACAGGAAAGCTTTGGAGACTGGGGGCTGGTTCCCAGTGCTCTGAGGATAGCAAGGAAGCACGCCTGCAGAAGCAGGGGCACCGACAGCTCTTCTCCTTCTCTGGGCTATCTCAGAGCTGTGGGGAAAAAACAACAACAACAACAAAAGGAAAGGAAAGGAAAGGAAAGAAAAGAAAAGAAAAGAAAAGAAGAGAAAAGAAAAGAAAAGAAAAGAAGAGAAAAGAAAAGAAAAGAAAAGAAGAGAAAAGAAAAGAAAAGAAAAGAAGAAAAACCATCCAGTGACCTCACTGAAATTAGAAACTTAACAATGAGCACGCTCCACATACAACTTGCCCGTCTCTGTCGTCATGGAGACGGGTACAAATCTGTGTCAGCTGCAATCCGCTCTCCAGTCCCGAAAATTTAAACGAAAAAGGAGGGAGCGCGGGCTGGGAGGCGGGAAGAGGGAATTCCTCTGCTCTGCTTGGCTTTGATGTGCATCACGTTTAAAGGCACACGGGATTATCTGAGCCTGGCGCCGGAATGAAGCCGAGGAGCAGCTGAAGTGTGCTCCAGCCTCCAGGGGAGCATCATCCCAGATTCCAGCAGAGCATCTCCCTAAATTCCACCAGAGTATCTCCCCAAATTCCAGCAGAGCACCTTCCCAGATTCCAGCAGAGCACCTTCCCAGATTCCAGCAGAGCATCTCCCTAAATTCCAGTAGAGTATCTCCCCAGATTCCAGCAGAGCACCTTCCCAGATTCCAGCAGAGCATCTTCCCAGATTCCAGTAGAGCATCTTCCCAGATTCCAGTAGAGCATCTTCCCAGTTTTCAGGACATGATCTTCCCAGATTCCAGCAGAGCACCTTCCCAGATTCCAGCAGAGCATCTTCCCAGATTCCAGCAGAGCATCTCCCTAAATTCCAGTAGAGTATCTCCCCAAATTCCACCAGAGCATCTTCCCAGATTCCAGTAGAGCATCTTCCCAGTTTTCAGGACATGATCTTCCCAAATTCCAGCAGAGCACCTTCCCAGATCCCAAAAGAGCATTTCCCCAAATTCCAGTAAAGCACCTTCCCAGCTTCCAAGAAAGCCTCGCCCCAGATTCCAGCACAGCATCTCCCCAGTTTTCAGGACATGATCTTCCCAGATTCCAGCAGAGCATCTCCCCAAATTCCACCAGAGCATCCCCCCATCCTCCCCAGGGGCTGTGTGGAAACGTCCCAGAGCCCAGAGCAAGATCAGGCAGTATCCCAGAGGCGATGGAAGGACTGGGATGAGAGCTGGGAAAGGAGCATCCCAGGGGTCAGTGAAGGTGTTCAGTGGGAAAACACCCAGCAAGGAGGTTGGTGGTGTCTTTGGGGCAAAAAGAGCAGAGTCAGAGAGGGATTCCTGCTGCTGGCATGGCAGGGGGGAAGAGGAAGGCAGGAAGGGGAAAGATGGGAGCAGAGATTCGCTTGTCCTGGGTCCAGAGGTCACAGCTGGGATTTGGGGCATGAACACTCTCCATGTTAGGTGGCTAGGCAGAAAGATCATGGAAAATGGCCCTTTCAGCTAGGAAAGAGCAAAGCCAGGGGATGCAGGATGGCAAAGGTTGGAAGGGAGCTCCAGCAGGGTGGGTGATCCCAGAGCACAGGGCACAGGAGTGTGTCCAGATGCTTCTGGAATATCTGGAAACTCCACATCCTCTCAGTTCAGTCACTGCACAGGAAAGTTCTTCCTGAAGGGAATGAAGAATTAGAAACTCCACAGACCTTCTTGGAGAAATTCTCTCCTGTCTTGGCAACTCAGCCCCCACCCCTGACACCCCCCCAAAAAAAAAAAACCCAAAAAAACCCCACAAAAAACCAACTAAAGGATCAATTTTTGTATGATTGGAGGGAGTCTGTGCCTCAGAGTAGCTTGTACTAGGTTGAACTCCTGTCATTATTATCTTTCCTGCAGAAATCCTTGTATGGGAGGGTTTAAAACATCATTTCTTCATTTGCAATGCCCATTGCAATCAGCAGCCAGAAAATTCAACAAAATAATTGGCCAGAAATTCAGGAAGACAGAGCAAAAGCAACCTAATTTCCTTGTGCATTCATTTTCTGCTCCACCATGTTGCCACTAATATTAAAGGGAGATTTAGGGTGGAGGGGATGGAGAAGTGAGAAGCCACCCAACAGGGGAAGACCCTTGGGAAGCTGTCCCTTGGACAAGGATGCAAAGCAGAAACACACCTCACAGTAACTGCAGTAACAGAGAGACCAGAAATTCCAAATTCGATAATCTCTTCTATGAAATAAGCCTTATTCCAACAGGGGTGGAATCACCTTGCTCACTGTGATGAACCGTCCAATACTGTCCAAAAAAAAAAATGTGGATGGAGGATTTGTTGAAATGATCTCATTTGATGCAAAAGCAATTAATTAGAGATACGTTCCCAGCCAGGTATGTTTTTAATGCTATCTAGAGAATCAGGCTTAAATAAAATAAAATAAAAAAATTAAAACTAATGTACAATTATTTAAATCCATAAAATAAACACAGCAGTGCAACTCCTCTTTCCAGAACACAGAGGTTCTGCTTTTCCTTTCTGAGAAAAACCCTCCAGAAGGCATCTCTGCTGAATTTTGCATTTCCCCCCAGCGAAATGCAGCTGAAACCAGAACTTAGACTGGAAGGAGGGGATGAATGGGAGCACTTGTTGAGCAGAGCTCCATCAACACCCCACCCTGGCTAATTAGCAGGCCTCTCCTCGTCATGTGCACTGCAGTGACTCCCCAATTAATTCGTTCTTATTTGCAGAGCCATTGAAAGAGGCAAAGCATTAAATATGGATGCTAAATAAAAGGGAATAAATAGCAGGCACCACTTGGCTCTCCAGGTTTCCAGGCCCCATCAGCGGGGACGTTCACTCCCCTGCCCAGAGCAGGCTCCTTAACTAAGGCCCCCTAAGTGCATTATTAATTTTTCAGCAGCATCTACCAGACATAATGAAGACACAGTTACTGTGGGCATGAGGACTCTCCCCAGAAGAGCTTTAAAATCTCCAGCCTTGTGGCTGGAAGGGTCAGGGCTGCTCTGCATGCCAGCCAGAGCATGGGCCAAGCACAGAGATGTGGCCCCTTTGCAGCCAGGAGTGCTCCTGATGCTCAATTCTGTGTTCCCAGGATGCCTCCCACCATCCCAGGCTGCTCCAAGCCCCAGCCTGGCCTTGGACACTGCCAAGGATCCAGGGGTAGCCACAGCTTCTCTGGGCACCCTGGGCATCTCTCCCCACCCTCACTGGGAAGAGTTTCTTCCTGTATCCCACCTAAATCTCCCAGCTGGGAGCCATCCCCTCTCATCCCGTCCCTCCATCCGGGACTCATCTCTGCACATCCCAAGATCCCAGCTGAAACCAGGCACTGGTGACCAGCAGGACCCCGCAGAGCTCCTCTTCCCTGATGAAGGCTCTTTGGCAACAGCTGTTCCTACATCACAATATCCTTGTGCTGATCCCACTAGCACTGATGAAAGAGAAAAGTTAATCCTGTCTTCAGTAAAAGCTTGAAAAAAGGATTTAAGTCCAACCCAGTGGTTCTCAGAGGCAACAAAAGACACCCTACCATGAGGATACTGGTGGACATGGCCTCTTTCACAGAATCCCAAAATTATTTAGGTTGGAAAAGAGTTCCCAGACCATGGGGTCCATCCTGTGACCAATTCTCACCTTGTTCCCCAGCCCAGAGCACTGAGTGCCACGTCCAGTCCTTCCCTGTGGGGACTGCATGACTTCCCTTTACCTTCCAAAGCCTGACCACCCTTTCCATGAAGAAATCCCTCCTGATGTCCAACCTGACACTCCCCTGGTGCAGATTGAGGCCATGAGGACACCAAATAATGAGGAGAAGCACCTGGGAGCTGGACACCTCTTGGAAAGGATGTGATCCCAGTCCCTCCTTTGGTAACTCAGAGGGAATTCCAGCCTGAGCCTGCTACACCTGGCTACACCTCTAACAATAAAACAGCAGTAGCAGGTTTAAGGCACCTTGAATTCAGACAGAGAAGCCACCTCCATCACTTGTGGATGGTTCATCTCCCACAACAGCCCAGAGCTGAGGGCTGGCCTCCGGAGAAGGTATCAGCTTTCTGAAATCCATGCCCAAAGCACCTCTGGGCTCCCAAATTGTTCTTTCCACCCCCCACTCACATCACCCAGTGCTGTTTCATCACTTGTGATGATCGGGGGGAAGCATTAAATAAAAAAAAATAAAATAAAAAAATCTTTTCATGTCTCCCCCCATCCTGAGCCTGCAGGTGCTGAGGGGACAAGTCAATAATCTGTGCTCTCAGCTGGTGTGTTCCTCTGGTTTAGGATTACATAAATTTTCCCTATTTTTAGGCTTGAGGGCACAGTCCTGTAGACCACAACAGAGGAAAAACGACTCCCAAAGAAAAGGTATAAACATATCTTTATATTCCAGTCTTTGTTAAGCTCCACGAGGGATCCATCAAGAACCAGAAGCCTACCAATTTCCAAAGCCTGGATTATTTCCAGGAGTCAGTTCTGCTCCAACCCAGCTGGGGTTTTTTTCACCCCCCTTTGTTTCCTTTCCTTGTTCTCTGCTATCCGTGGGAGTTCATTTGCCTCTGAGTACCTTGTACGAGGTTGAGCTTGTGCCATTATTATCTTTCCTGCAGAAGTCCCTGTATGGTGGGTTTAAAACACCATTTCGTCATTTGGGGCCTCATCCCCATCGCAATGAGCAGCCAGAAAATTCAACAGCTTGTTGGAATTTTCTCTTTGATTGAGCCAACCCTTGCCAACCTTACATTGAGAATAGAATCCCTGAAGGGTTAAGGATCATCCAGCTCCAGCCATGGGCAAAAACACCTTCCACTATCCCAGGTTGCTCCAAGCCCAATCCAACCTTGTCATCTCTGAAGCTTTCTTGCCCCAAAACTCCTCGAGCACATCTCATTTTCCAAACATTAACATTAATTTGCACAAGTCCTGTGGATTCTGTGCCGGACACCACACGACAGAGGTGATGCACAAGGCTCGAGCAGAGCTGGAAAACCTCTGCAGGATGCTCTGGACTCTTCACACCTCCCTTTTGGTCACTACACCACCACACCACAGGATTTGGGAGCGTGGCGAGGCGGGTTATGCCATGAACTCCACACCCTCGGGTGCCAATGTCAAAGGACCTTTCTCGTGCCTCCACCTCTCCTCCCTGACATCATTTTGCCTTTCAAGGGAGAGAAGCAAACAAAAGAGGCTTCTGAGCCATTCCACCACCCAGCTGGTGGTGGCTTTGTTTCCCCAGCCTGTGTGACACGGCAGCTCCCAGCAGAGAGGGAGGAGCAGCTGGAACAGCTCCAAGAGCTTTTGGACATCCACCCTCCCTCCAATGCTGCTGGGGACAGGCCCCAAGCATTGTTATTCCCATTTGGGGCCCAGCTGGGAAGTGGGACAGGGTGTGGTATTGCAGCCCCTGGGCACCTTTGGGTACTCCTCAGTTGGGGGAATCCCTTTTGTCTCAGTTCTGTGTCAGGAAGAAGACTCCAGACCCTCGTTATGCTCTCGATCTTCTTGTTTATTAAGACATTATCAGAAAACCTGGCACTGTCCTAACCAGACTCAATGCTCAGGGAAACCCACCAGCAAAAAATGGCTCAAAATGGCTCCAGAGTGCACAGTTTCAAGGTCTTTTATAATAATTTCCATCCAATTAACAACAGAAATGTATTTTATTTTTCTTCCTTTACCAATTCCCATTTCTCGCCCACCTACGTAACCAAAACTGTGACAATTCCTTATCCAATCCCCTTTGTGCTGCCAGCACTGCAGGACATGGAGTTCATGAAGAAGAAGAAGCACCAGAGACAACGCTCTGTTCCCTCCATCCTGACTCTGTGTTAACTCCCTAAAACCTCAGTTTCTCACCCCAGTGACACACTGCACTACTTTCTATTATCTCTCTTACTCTTTTATGGATCCTGCTTTATCCAGGGATTTCTGGAAGCTCTTCTCCATGGATGAGGGTCAAAGTTAGTGTTTTCCTGGGGGACAGGACCCTCCAGAGCAGCCAGAGGGACACTCTCCTTGCCCTGTGTTCCTACAACAGGAGAGCAGGAAGGTCGTGGCTGGGAGTGGCATGGGACACCTGCCCCAGGGTGGGAGGAAGGGCTTTCTGCCAGTCCCCTTCCCTGCTAAAGGTGGTTTCACCTAATGAAGTTTCCATTTAGGACTCTGCTTGATGGAAGCCATGCCTGTGGGTTTTAAGGAAAATAATGTACTCTAAGCTGCAGAGCAGTGGTTGCTCAATATCCACCTCTGTGCTTTGGAACTCCACCAACAGGGAAATGGAGAAGGGTTGGAGGGAATGGGTGGCACAGAACACAGCCAGGGTCAACAAAGAAGAGCTCCTCAGTGTTTTGAAGTTTCCACTTAAAATGTGGAAGTGATGCTGAGATGGCATACAGGATTCATGTATTATATCAGTTTAAATTAAATTTTACATTTAAAAGAAGGCAAACATATCCCCTGCAATTCCTAACAGTTTATTTAAGAATAATCGTGGAATAGTAATTTTTTTTGGGTGGAAGGGACCTTATAAATCCTTTGGTTACATTCCCTGCCATGGTCCCAGGTTGCTCCAAACCCCATCCAGCCTGACCTTGGACACTTCCAGGGATCCAGGGGCAGCCACAGCTTCTCCGGGCACCCTGTGCCAGGACCTGCCCACCCTCACAGCCAAAAATTCCTTCCCAACACCCCCAGCTCTCCCAACATCAGATAGAGGAGAGAGGCAGCTCTGGGGGGTGGGTGAAGCCACACACGAGGCTGTGGAATCACAACATCTCCTGTGTTACATGAGCCTGAACACGAATAAACCATCAAGTCACACTTAAAAGGGCCCCGATAGACCTTTCCCTCCTACCTCTGAAACCCTGTAGACAGAGCTATTTAACACAGGTACAAAAATAGCACCCAGACTGCCCTGCTGTGCCAGACAGAGCACAAACATCTGGCAGGCAACAGATCTTGTCCCCAAAAACTTAGCAGGAGGTTAGTGGGTAGCTCAATTCTAGATCCATATGTCCCAGGACCCAGGGAAGTATTTTATCCTCTATTGAATGCTGATTCTCCCAAGAATGTGGGGAAAGCTATTCCTGCCCACAAACTAAGAGGGCAGGAACTTCCACCTCAGGAAAGCACAATGCCCAGCCTGGCTTTTTGTGCTCAGATGTGAAGAATCACAGGCTGCACCCAAGAATCACGAGTGACACAGTTGAAAGGGAAATTCATATTAAATAAAAATGCAAAGCAGCCCTTTGAGTGGAAACAATTCCTGGTGTGAAAGGAAAGTGGAGGCTGCGCCGTTGCTCAGCTGTCTCTGCACTCACGGCTCCTTTTGAATTCAGTGTTGGTACAAAAACACACTCCCACCTGGGACTCGCTTCCCCCACATCTCCCCCTCTTTGGGAGGCTCCCAAAGCCCTGGAGAGCCTGCACAGGTAATGGGATGTGCGTGGTTTCCAGGGGATGTTCCTGGCTTCCCACTAAAAAATCTCATTGCTCTGCCATCTATATCCATCATGGAATCATGGAATGGTTTGAGTTGGAAAGGACTCTATAAATCATTTAGATTCATAGAGTCCCTGACTATCCCAGGCTGTTCCAAGCCCTGTCCTGCCTGGCCCTGGACAGTGCCAGGGATCCAGGGGCACCCACGGGCGGTTCTTTGTGGATGTGGCTTCAAGCCAGCTGCAATCCCCAGCCCACCAAAACTCAGGTATCCACATCCAAGCCTCCTCTGCAGGCTCCCGCTGCGGCTCGTGGCGAAATCTTCAGGCAGCCAGCGGAGGCTGCAGCGGATTTTCCCAGGAGCTGCCTCCCACGTGTGGGCGTAGCAGGATCTGAACGCAATCCCAGCCTGGCGGAGCCTCTTCCCTATCCTCACTCGACCCCTCAATTCCCACACAGCTCCCGCTCCGGGAGCTCTCCCGGGCTGCTCCCTGGCCTGCCCCTGTCCTGCCTGTGCCTGTGGATGCCTCGTTTGGGACTGGGATCGCAGCAGGACAGGGCACGGATGGCGTGCTGGTGCTGAGGGCAGCCGCGGGCTCCTCACGCCTGATGGGATTTCCTCGCGGAAAACAAACGGGGACGAGCACCTGAGCGCAGCAGCTTTTCTTGCAGCAAAAGCAGTGGGGTCAGCAAAGGTGGGAGCGAGTCTGCGCTGGATTCCCGCAGAGTTTCTCTGAGTGGTGGCTCTCAAATTGCATTAGCGAGCGAGGCTGTCCCCAGAGGCCTCAGAACGGGGAAATACTGGAAGTGAAGGCACCACAGGGACCAAAATCCACCTGGCAGCTCGCTGACAGCTGCACTTGCTCTGGCACTGGCTCTGGGGCACAGGCTGGGAACTCCTGCAAACTCAGCTGGAGGCTGCTAAATCCAAACAGAACCCAAGGCCTCATCCAGCACTGCTGGGAAAGGGGCTCAGCCTGCAGAAAAGGAGGCTCAGGAGGGACCTTCTGGCTCTGCACAACTCCTGACAGGAGGAGGCAGACAGGGGCTCTGCTCCCAGGGAACAAGGGACAGGAAAAGGGGAAACAGCCTCGAGTTGTGGCAGAGAAAGTTTTGGTTGGATATCAGGAAAAGAAAATTCCTCATGGGAAGGGTAGTAAGGCCCAGGGCAGTGGTGGTGTCCCCATCCCTGCAGGGATTTCAAATTCCTGTGGATGTGGCCCTTGGGGACATGGCTCAGTGGTGGGGGACAGTTGGACTGGATGGTCTGGTCAGACTTTTCCAACCTTAGCAATTCTCTGGCTCCGTGCTCTAATGGAACACCTCAGATTAAGGAATCTGAGGTGTTTCCAAGCTGTGAGGAGCACTTTGGGGCTCTCCTCCAAGAGGTTGAGCATCCCAACTCTGCTCTCAGCAGCGAGAGCCCACGCTGGTTTGTTCACCCGTTCCAGGTCCCACACATCCCCATGTCTTTATCTGCTTGGCTGGAACTGGAATTCAATGTGACACCAGGAAATTTTCCCTCCTGCCACGCTGGCCAGTAGTGCAGGTCCTCTCAGAAGCCTTTGAGAATTTCATCCCAGGTATTGCTGTTTATCTATTTATTTGAAAAAGGCTGGCTTTTTTTGAGTGGACAGAAATCTTCCTGTCCCCACACAAAGAAACAGAGCTGCAGGACGCTTTGAAAGCTGCTGCTCCTGGGGCTTTCTCCCCAGGTTTAGGTTTTTCCTTTTGAAAATAAAAATCACTTTTTTAAAATTTTTTTTTTTTTTTTTTGGCCACAGAACCACACCGTGGGACTGTTCCTGCATCAAATGAAGATTCATTTAACAATCACATTTGGAGTTTACAAATCAATTTATTGGAACTATTGTTGGGAAGGGACATTAAAGAGGATTGTATTCCACCCCCTGCCAGGGGCAGGGACACCTTCCACTATCCCAGGCTGCTCCAAACCCCATCCAACCTGGCCTTGGACACTTCCAGGGATCCAGGGGCAGTCACAGCTTCTCTGGGCACCCTGTGCCAGGGCCTCCCAACCCTCAAAGAGAAGAAATTACTCCTAATATCTAATTTAAATTGTTTTGTAGAGAAGATCCAGCCTGACCCCAGTGTCTCCAAGTGCTGTGATTCCCACGCAGAGCCTGGGACATGCTGGATTTCTGTAGCAATCAGGCCGGGCAGCTCCAAATGTCACAGGTCCTCACAAAGGGAACGACTGCACCTTGAAAGCATCTGAGTAACCATGAGAGTCATTCAGTTCAGAGAAGAGGCTGATATTTAAGCTACAGATGGAGAAAAAATTATGTCAAGAGCGTGGTTCAAACCACTGCAATTTAAAGAACCTCCTCCAGGCAGCTTTGGTAAACACAATGCCATAAAGGAGCCCTTGTGCTGCCCACGGAGAGCTCTGAAGGCAGTAAATGACAGTGGAGGCTCCCAGGGATTCCTCTGCTCCTGCTCTGCTCCTCTCGTAAAGGCTGCTCAGAGGGAGCACAGCTTGGCTGCCACTCCTGATCCAGGAAAACACTGCTCTAAAGGAAGGATTCCTCCCTGGAGCAACCTGGGAGACTGGAAGGTGTCCCTGCCCCCGCAGGGGGTTGGACTGGATGGTCCTCAGGGTTCCTTCCCACCCTGACCACTCTGTGGTTCCATGAATTAAGGCTCGGGTCTTACATAAAATTCTTTAAGTGATGGTTAATCCTCCTCTCTCAGTCCCTTTATTTCTCTTCTCCTGCAGACCAGAAGTTCTGCAAACAGAATCCCAGAATATTTTGGGTTGAAAGGGACCTTAAAACTCATCCAGTTCCACCCCCTGCCACGGACAGGGACTCCTTCCACCATCCCAGGCTGCTCCAAGCCCCATCCAGCCTGGCCTTGGACTCTGCCAGGGATCCAGGGGCAGCCACAGCTTCTCTGTGCCTGGGCAGATCTGGATGCACTCCCTGGCCCCCATAAAGCCTCACCTCAGCCTCGTTAGCTCCAGCATATCATTATCATTTTAATTGCCCAAACTCGAGCGCTTGTAATACCTTTATTAGATTGCACTCATCCCCCAGTGCCAGACACAGCCTGATTTAACAGGTCCAGTGCTGCATTTATGAGCGAGCCTGAGCACAGCCTCTTTCATTACCGTCTGAAGGTAATTCCTCCTGATCCAAAACTTCCCGTGGCCTGGAGTGACACCCGGGAAGGGAGAGAAGGGAAAACTGCCAGGCAGGTTAAAGAACCCAGCGGGGGAGCTTGGAGCACTCCTGCCCTGTCCTGGAGCTCCCCACCTCCCCTGGAAGCAGCCAGAGGGAATTTGGGACGCTCCCAGACAACACAAGCGGCAGCAACAACCCTCACCTGGCCCTGATCTTTGCAAACCAGATCTCACACTGAGGTGGATTGAGCTGCCTGATGATGTTGAACAACCTCTCTGGCTTTCCTCTGCCCCACAGGTGCAGAAAATGTTTGGGTCCTCAGGGCAGGGGAACCTTCCTGGTGTGGAGACGGTGCCTGAGGGGACTGGAGGGAGTTTGAGGGGGAGTTTTGACAGCCCATGCACGGGAAAACAAGGTTTAAAGGCCAGCATCTTGATCAACTTGTCATTTTATATTTGTAAAACACAAGAGGGAAAGGATTCTCCACGCTGGATCCTCCACTTTTTAATTTAGGGCAGCTCCTATTTCTGCTCTCTGCGAGCAGGGACAGGACCCAGGAATGGCTGGAGCTGTGTCAGGGGAGGGTTTGGCTGGGTATTGGGGAAAGGTTCTTCCCCAGAGGGTGTCTGGGCACTGAACAGGCTCCCCAAGGAGCTTGGGGCAATCTGGGATGATGGAAAGTGCCCCTGCCCTTGGCAGGGGTTGGAATGAGAGGAGCTTTGAGGCGTCTCCTCACCCAAACCATCCAGGGATCCTCTAACAGCATCCCAGATTTTCAAGGCACTACAATCTCAACCTCAGCATCTTCAGTATCTGAAGCAAACACCACAGGCAGTGTCTATTTTAGGCCATATCATTCAGTTTCAATACTTTTCAACACTGGTTTTCTTTCTTTTTAATTGCAACTCCACCTTTGGGATTAGTGATTTTATTTTATGATGGGATATTAAGAGTAGGCAGCCAGCCCTTTTCTTTTTTTTTTTTTCTTTTCTAGTCCAAGCCAGTATTCAGAAGGAATAGATTAAATTATTAAATACACACAAGCACAGGAAACACAGGAAACTCTCAGCCATTATCCTATGAAGACAATGCCAATGCAAACACTGTAATAAAATATTCTTCACTGAAATCAACACTAATTTTCCCAGGCAATCAAATCCATCCCTGTGATCCCTCCTCCCAGGGAAAACAGCCAGCACAGCTAAATTCAGATCTCTGTGGCTCCATGCTTAAATTTGGCTCAGACACGCTGCAAATCAATGACTCCAGAAAGGTTTTCTAAGGAAAAAATTCCCAGTGGGCAAAGTTTGCTACAGCCCACGGCAGCTCTCCTGACACAGCAGCAAAGAGCCCGGGGCTGCATCGACCCGGGAATCCAGGAAGGCTGAAACTTCCAGTTAGGAACTTGTTGAGGCCACCACTGCTGGGACACAGCTCCTGTGTCCAAGGGGACAGTCCCCAAGGACAGCTGAGCCACAAGGATGTCCCCAGAGGATGATGCTGCACCAGCAGTCCTGAAAGAGACCAGGTTCTCCTCATCCACCCATGGTAGGAAGGATGGGATGGAGAAAGGGATGGAGCAGGTCTGGTCAAGCAGCTGCCAGTTCAGGAGAAGGAGGAGAGGACATGTGATGGAGTATTCTGGGCTGGAAAAGGCTTTTTAAGGCTTTCCAACCCCCTGCAGGGAGTGGTGACATCTTCAACCAGATGGGGATGCTCAGAGATCTGTCCATGATCCTGAATGTTTTTAGGGATGGGGGAACCAGAACTTCCTTCCCCAGATGCAGGAAATCTGTGGATTGCCCACGCCTTGGGGCTGTGCTTGTGTTTCATACAACACCCAGAAAATACCATTTTCTTGTCTCCAGAAAGTGTTGGTGCCTCTCTTTGATGTCCCTAAACTGTTACTCAGTAAGAGGATGAATCAATGTTCCACCGAGGCATTGTAAGGTGGGGGCAAAGCCTCCATGATTTCTTCAAGGATCTTGCAGCACCCTGGCCTCAAGACCATGGCAAAATAACACAGCCATGGAAGATCAACCATTTCCCAGCACTGCCAAGACCACCCCTCACCCGTGTCCCCAAGTGCCACATCCATGGGGCTTTTAAATCCCTCCAAAGATGGGCACTCCACCACTGCCCTGGGCAGCTGCGCCAGGGCTGGACAGCCCTTTTGGTGAAGAAATTATCCCCAATATCAAGAAATTATTCCTAATATCAAACCTTAATCTCTCCTGGGGATCTTGAGGCCATTCCCTCTCCTCCTGTCCCTGTTCCTTGGGAGCAGAGCCTGACCCTGTCCCCTCCTGTCAGGAGTTGTGCAGAGCCAGAAGGTCCCTCCTGAGCCTCCTTTTCTCCAGGCTGAGCCCCTTTCCCAGCTCCCTCAGCCTCTCCTGGTGCTCCAGCCCCTTCCACAGCTCCCTTCCCTTCCCTGGACACGCTCCTCAGTGTTTTCTCTTGCCAGGAGAGGCTCAGTTTTAAAAATGCCCTGCTCTGCATAAGACGAGTTTGCTACAGAGAAGGGGGGGAAAAAAAAATTCAAGCATGTTCAGCATCTCATAGATTAATCCTAGGCCTAGAGCCAGGATAATTACTGCCAGAAGGAATAAAAGTAACATAAATATAGGTTAACACACAAAGGGTCCCGTTTGCAAGGTTTTACACATCACCAGCTCACAGGCGGATTTGTAAATTTAATTATAGAAAGATTTATAAAAGCAGGTAATACCCGAAGGGTCGTAAAAATAATTTTACTACGGTGAAGAGAACAAAACAAAAATTAAGAAAAAAAAGAAACTCCAAACATTTTAAATTAAGTAGGGCATCTGATGGATCTCCTGAAGCCCTTCCGCAGGATTCAGCCCAGACTGCCAGAGCAGCATCCGCCACAGCCTTCCAGAAATGCCATTTCCAGAGGAGAGCAGATAAGTCACTCTGACAGCCTTGCGACCTTCCGGAGCTGATGTGCTTAAAAAAAGTCTTTTTTTTTCTTTTTTTTTTTTCTTTTTTTTGGTTTTTTTTGTAGAGGGTGCTCCTGGTATGGTCAAACCCTTGTTAGGATGGGGGAGGACAATTCCAAAACACTTTTGCTGCAGGGGTGCTCTGAAATCCCTGGAATTGCTGGTTCCCATCAGGATTAATGGTGTTTTTCTGCCAAGGACAGCTCTGGGGGAGGAGGATGGTCCATGGCAGGGGGTTGGAACGAGATGATTTTTAAGGTCCCTTCCAACACAAACCGTTCTGTGACTCCATGATTAAATATCACTGGGATGGACTGAGGTTCTGAGCGAGCTGAGTGAAGGAAAAAGCAGGAGCAGGGGCTATCCAAGCAACTCAGCATGGAAAAACAGGGATATTCTCTGCCAGCCATGCCAGGAGAGTGTTAAAAGCTCTCTCCTTCCATGAATGCCCTGCTCTTGAAGAAAAATGAAATACTGTTACAAGGTGTGTATGAAAGGAAGGAACAGGGCAGGAACAGGGAGGAGAATTCCATTCTGGGATCTCCTGGGCTTCCCACTAAAATACAGCCACCTGTAAAAACCTGAAATTGTAACTCTTACCTATAAACCCCATTTTTGGTGTATAAACTGCCCACGTTTCTGACCCATCCGGTGCTTTCCGCTCCAGGAGGCTCTTCCTGAAGGATCCCTGGAAGTGATGCAAGTGCTAAACCAGCTTTGGTCAGTCCAGCAAAACATGCTGTCTCTTTTAAATGCACCCTTTGAGACTTCAAACAGCTCCTGGCTGGAATGCTCTGCTACCCCCCCCCGTGCCCGGTGTGCGTGTGAGGAGAAAATGTTCAGGATGCTGAATGCCTGTAACAAGGCATTTCAAAGGACCACAGACAAAGATTTTTTTAATTTTTTTTTTGGCCTGAAAGTACACATTTATTAGGAAGAAAACTTATGGGGTTACAAATATCATAAATAAAATGTAAGTGTGATAAAAAACCCCCTCAGGACTGAGCACTAAATCTCTGGAAAACGGGGACAGGATCTTCCACTTTGCCAAGACCAGCATCAGCTCTGCACAGGTGGCTCTCGGAATCTCCTTTTCACACCAGTTGTCTCCGTGCACAAAGATCCAGGCTGGACATTGTTATGGAAATCTGTTCCTACGGTTTGAAAAACCTCCGCACAGGACGCGGGAGCTGTTTGCAAGGGCGTGGTTGAATCAAACATGGATGTACCAGGAAGCAGTGGATTTATGGGATGGCACAGGAAGGAATGGGATGCGGTAATGGCAATGCAGATTGAATCTCAGTATCAAGGGAAGTGCCACTAAATCAGAGGCCCTGGTGCAAATGGAGCCCGCGGGCCGTGTAAAACTGGATCAGGCGTGAACTTCAAACCCAGTGAGATGTGGAATAATCCTATGCTGGCTGAAAGGGATCAAAGCTAATTTCTCTAACTTGCTTAATCTTCTGCGGAGATGTCTGAACTGGGGAGACACAGCAGGCTGGGAGTTAAAGCCCTGCCCTGTCAGAGGCTTCAGGAGCAGCTGAGGGAGAGCAGAGCACGTTAAACATCCTGGGGAGTGGGGTAATTTCTGATGAGCTTCTAGAAAATCAGGGAATCACAGGATGGACTGGGTTGGGAGGGACCTTAAAAATCATCTCATTTATCCCTGGAAATAGCCAAAGCCAGGTTGGACGTGACTTGGAGCAACCTGGGATAGTGCAAGGTATCCCTGCCCATGGCAGAGGGGTGTAACAAGATGGGTTTTAAGGTCCTCTCCAACTCAAACCATTCTGGTTTCATGATTCTCTTTCTCTCTACTTGGATCAGCTCTGCTGATGTAAAATCCCAGAAACTTAAAGTAACCCAACTAAACAACAGGGGAAAAAGAAAAAAAATTCCACTCCTTCCCATATTAAAAGAAACAGATTGATCCAGGCACTGGAACATCTCACCCCCCATAAAAACCTTTCATACCTAAAAAACAAACAAAAGAAAAGAACATAATTAAATAAATAGTAATGCTCAAATTGTAACTAAATCATTATTGATCAATGAGAGCATAAATGGTGAAACAAAAAGAGGATGTTCAGGGATCCCTGATGGGGTGGCAGAGCTCATCCCACCCAAAGGTTCAGTGAAGAGGCACAGATCCAGTCAAAGCTGGAGCCCAAAGGTCAGGATTTCTAGGAGAGGACACACGGCAGTGTCAGTGACTGAGAGGGAGCCAAGACAGCAGCTCTGACTGGGCACCTCACTTGGAATCACTCAATCATTAAGGCTGTAAAAATCTTTCAGGCCATCGAGCTCCCCCAGCACTGCCAGGACAGCACTGACCCACGCCCCCAAGTGCCACGTCCACATGGCTTTGAAATGCCTCCAGGGATGGTGATTCCACGATGGGCACCTGTTCCAGTGCCTGAGCAGCCTTTCAGTGAAGGAACAGATAAATGAAGCCTGCTGGAATAAAAAAATCCCAGCAGTGTAAATTAACCATTCCAAAGCCTTGAAGAAAATAACTGTACAGGTGGGTGCCGATAGATTGGTAACTACACCTTAAACTGGGACGGGAATTAGGATTTCTGTTTTGGGATGAGATCCTTCCATGCTCAGTGCTCCCTCTGTGCTGCTAAAAGGATGCTGGCAACTGATGAACCCAGAGCTCCAGGAGAAATAGTCTACTTTGAGGTGTAAATCAGATCCTACACTGCAATCTACAAAGGATTCTGCTGGATAAAAAGCACAAAAAATTAAGTACAAAGAGGCTCAATCACCTCAAATAATGATTAGCCATAAGTGGATACATTATACCACAGACAAGTCCATGCTCTGTTAAATATTAATTTAAATGGACACATTTTAAAAGACATATAATAAGGATAAGGACTTTTTGTTAAAGGAGAGCAGCTCCTGTTAGTGAGTAAGAAAGGAAAAGCTCAGAGGAGAGCAGAAGGATTTCAAGCAAGAACAGTCCAAGGATAAGAAAAATAGAAGTACAGTAACCTGACACAATTGTACGCATGTGCACGTGTGCATTCAGTGCAGCTTTTCTAATTGATTCCTTAAAACCTTGAACTGCAAGCTAAATAAGATCCCATATTGCTGATCTCCAGATCTGGGAGATCGTTGAGCTTTACCAGGTGACTCCAGGATGGAGTAACTCTGAGCTAAAACACACATGGAGCTGAAAGCAAGCCTGGCTTGGGCTGCGACTCGAGGCAGCGTCTGCAAAATGCGCAGAGAGCTCTCTCCAAGCTTCACACACACCCCCTAAATAAATCCTGTGCCAAAACACAGCAAATACTCTCTGTCAGAGACCAAGCTGTAAAGCTGTTTGGTTGTTTGGGGATTGTTTTTTTTTGCTTACTAAAATTCCAGCTTGAGGAGTGCTTGGGAATGTTATGACACTGGAAGGGAAATATCAGCCTGAGCACGTGCCCACCTTGTTTCCTCCACTGCTAGGATTATTATATTATTATATATAAATTGTCTGGTGATAATTTACTGAGAAATTTGGTACATTTGCCAATTACTTGTCAACACAAAACTTTATTTCATTCTTAGTTATGGAATCATAGAATCACAAAATTATAGAGTCAGGGAATGGTTCTGGTCAGAAGGAACATTGAAGATCATCCAGGTTCACCCCCTGCCATGGCCAGGGACACCTTCCACCATCCCAGGCTGCTCCAAGCCCCGTCCAACCTGCCCTTGGACACTTCCAGGGGCAGCCAC
Organism: Regulus satrapa; assembly: GCA_013396955.1. Taxonomy (NCBI): domain Eukaryota; kingdom Metazoa; phylum Chordata; class Aves; order Passeriformes; family Regulidae; genus Regulus; species Regulus satrapa. The sequence goes on along the minus strand of VWZN01000429.1, from coordinate 109,669 downwards.
CACTTCTCATGCAATTTCTGGCTTTGTAAAATGCTGTCTAAACCCCCCTCTGCTCCCAAAGCACTTGTGAGGGGGAATTAACGGGATACCCAGGACTATTTGCAAGAGGAAACCCCATGGAAAAGGAAAGAGGAGCTTTGCAAAGCAGCAGAAGTTGTGGCTGAAGACAAGAACAGAACAGTGACAGCACAACAGAAGCCTTTCTTTGACTCATTACCATTTTGTTGGAAGTTTTCCAGAGCGCTGGTCTCCTACAGCTCCTTCTATGATGGAATCGGGTGATGTCAAAATAACCCCAATTCTGCCTTAATGCTTCGTTCTCTTTGGTTTAAGCTAAAAACAAAGATACACATGGATGATTATGGAATGGAAAGCACAAGAAAATGAAAATAATAATTATTTTTTTTTTTTGCAGGATTCTGAATTGTCATGAACGGTGAAAACAAAAAAATAAATAAACAAAAAGGACAAAAAATGCTTGACCTTAAACGATGGGTATAATGTATATACATTAAAATATATATACATTGGAATAAAGGGATAAAAATAACAGCTGAGAAACCACACTGTGTTTGCAACAGATGACAGAAATGAACAGAAATCTGCTTACAGGAACTGCAAACACGCTGCCACGGTGCAGTCCTGACTTTTTTCACCACTTACCAATTGCCGTCACCNTCAGAGGAATCTGCCTCCAAGAAAAATCAACTTTATTGTCATTGTCCCAAATTTCACGGCCAGACGGGCGACACAGCCCGGCTGCGTGTCAGCACAGCCCCCTGTTTGAGGAATCCACACTGACACGACAAGAACTAATCCTATTATTTCCTTAACGGCATCTGAATAGGCATTTTCCAAGTCCTGCTTCTTATTGTAAGTTTAACCCGTGTGTTAATTCTCTTACTGAGATCTCAAGCTGCTTTCTCTAGAATCGGGGATTTAGGGGTATCAAATCCCTTCTATTCAATTTGCTACTTAAGAGACAAACCTTTCAAAATTAAACTTGCAGGCTGTTTGCCTGAAAAACATCACTTCTCTTTCCAAGCAAAATAGTTCTAAAACCCATTTTAAGCACAGAGAGAAGTTTTTAGCACATCTCAAGTTCAAACCTGACAGCAGCCGCCTTGAAGTAAGAACCAGGAAAGCAGAAATTCACTGGGGGAAAGATTTTCAGTTTATTTTAATACCAATCTGATGAGTGAGTGACCAAACAGTGCTTTATTTGAGTGAATTATTTCCCATTATTGTCATTCTCCTCCAGTAAACCACAATCACAGAATGGTTTAGGCTGGAAGGGACCTAAAGATCTTTTTGTTCCGACTCCCTGACATAATCCCAGGTTGTTCCAAATCCCACCCGACCTGGCCTTGAACGATTCCAGGGATGGGGCAGCCACAGCTTCTCTGGGCAATATTCAAAGGTGATCAAGTGAGGAAAGACTTGGGCAAAACTCAACTCCTTGCAGACACTTCCTGTGGCTGAAAAAAAATGTTGAGCACATCGTGCTCAGGGGAGTTTTCCTTTCTGTAATCAAATATTAAGCTATGAAGCCCCATGAAAACAAACACCTCACTCTACACACGCAGAGACACTTTCTGTGCTTTCCAGCAAATCCACGACAACAGATTTGCTGTGGGTCCTTATAGGTAGCGTATTAAATATTGATTGAAAATAAATCCAAATAATTATGCTTAAATTTTAATACCCATGTACATTTCTCTATAATTCATCACGAATGGCGTTTTCTGAGGTTCCACGAGAGGCGCTGGGTTTAATTTTAATTATGCATTTATTACATAATTCACCAAATTCAGTAATGTGCAGTGAGTCTCCCAGCCATTGAAGTGAGTAACGAGATTTATCAGCCCAGTTTGTCACACAACAAACAGGATTCAGAGCCTTATAAAGGCGGGTGATGAAAGATACATGGAGGGAGGGAAGAACCAGCAGCAGCTTTATTTCCATGTAATAATGCTAATAATATGCAAATAATTCCCCATCTTAATGAGTACTTCAGATGAATGCCACGTTCCAAGCGGGGATGGCAAAGGCAGAGAGAGAGAACTCAGCTGCTGCGAGCGTTCAGAGCTCTTTGGAAACCACAAAGTTACAGCTGTGGGTGCCACTGAGCCTTCCCTTCTCCCCCCAGAGGGTTTTTGGGACACTGGAACAGCTCCCCAGGGAATGGGGACGCTCCCAAAGCTCCAGGAGAGTTTGGACAACGCTCTCAGGGTGGGATTGTGGGGGTGTCTGTGCAGGGCCAGGAGCTGCATCAATGATGCTGATGGATCCCTCTGAAGAAGGCACCTCAAGCTCCTCCAGCCCCTTACATCCTGCTCTTAGACAGTGACAGTCTCATCAGAAATGTTGATGATTTTCAAAATAATCAGGGATGCACACACACCCCTGTAGGGATCTCCATCTGGAGCACAAACATTTTATATGCCCAAAACTCCGGGGGTCTGGGACTTGCTCTCTTAAATACTTCAGATGACTTTTCAAAGCTGCTTTTGGAAGTTTCTCCTGAATCTCTGCTTGAGTCTTGCTGTCCTTGGACAAACATTTCAATGATTTTTTAAATTTTTTTTTTACTGTTTCTAAAGCTTTTGCAAACTTCCTCCCTTTCAATAGGAATCATCTCCCCTGGGACACTGGGCATGTACTCAGAAGCCAGGGGTACCAGGTATTACCATGCTCTTCTTTTCCCTTATTATTTTAGCCTCAAACACCTTCTGGGAACTCAAATATTTAAGACTTACAACCTCCTCACAAAGCCAAGCCAGCATCCCTTCCCACGTTCTCACTTGAAACCCACTTTTTTCAGTCCTCCTTAGACATCCCTTTCATTCAGTTTCCCACATCCACACATCCTCTGGGATTTCCAGTCTATCTCCTCTCTCAACAAAGTGCTAGGAGAAACAGGAATCTTTGGGAGGTCCTCCTCCATCTGCAAGAAGATCCCTCTGAGCCTTCTTTTCTCCAGGCTGAGCCCCCCCAGCTCCTTCAGCTGCTCCTCACAGGACTTCCTCTCTAGACCCCAAATTCCCGTGGAACAAAAAAAGCCCCAAATCCCCCAAAAGTTTACCCTGATGATGAATGGGGGTGGTGGATCCTCCTCTACCCTCATCCTTGGGAAAAAAAGAAGAAAGTGTGAACCTCTCCCTTGTCAGGCAGCAAAGGATCTGCACAGAAGAGAGCCCTTTAAATGGTACAGAAACCTTCCCCCAATTCCCCCCTGGAGAATTCCCACTGCAATTCACCCCTGAGTCCCTGAGCAGCCGAGTGAGCCCCAGGATCCCAGGTTTGTTAGGTCTGGCACTCAACAGCACTGCTCCTGGGATATCCCAAATGGAAGAGAACAAAACCTCCCAATCACAGGAGCTGACTGCAGAATCACAGACTCTCGACATATTTTGTTGATTTTGAACTAAGACACAGAGGGAAATCTCCTGCTTTCACTGTCAGGTGGAGAAAGAATGTTTTTAACGTGGTGGTGATGCAGCACTGGCAGAGCTCGTTGCTCACCGAGTGCAGAGACAGCCTCTGAACTGAAACATAAACTCAGTCCTCACCTCTGCTGAAAGGATGCCCTCAGACAGCAGGTGACAGTGGGCCAGGAATTTACTGCGAAATATCAAAGCTGCTGCAGGAACGAGGAAACCCCGAGGCAGAAAGGACACGGAGACTGTGCTGCACCCATTGGAATGCAGCGTTCCCAAAATAAAGGTTTTGCGTTTGGCACCAGGAACACAGAATGGCCTGGGATGGAAGGGAACTCAGATACCATCTCCAAACCTCTGCCAAGGGAAGGGAAACCACTCAACAGGCACTGCTGCTCCAAGCCCCATCCAGCCTGGCCTTGGACACTGCCAGGGATCCAGGGGCAGCCACAGCTGCTATGGGCACCCTGTGCCAGGGCCTGCCCACCCTCACAGGGAACAATTCCTGCCCAGTATCCCACCCCTCCCTGTTCTCTGGCAGTGGGAGCCATTCCCTGTGTTCTGTCTCTCCATCCCTTGTCCCCTCTCTCTCTCCTGGAGCCGCTTCAGGCTCTGGAAGGGGCTCTGAGCTCTCCCTGGATCCTTCTCTTCTCCAGGTGAGCATTCCCAGCTCTCCCAGCCTGGCTCCAGAGCAGAGGCTGCTCAGGGAAGACACCATCTGAGAACTAAGCTGGGAAAATTACACTTCACCGCTTCTTTCCCATGCATTTCATGGGCAACAAAAGTGTGAAGAGGAGGAAATGCTCTTCCATCTCTGAAACATTCTGCTCTAATAAAAAACACAGCACTGCAAAGTAGGGCACTGTGAAATTATTCCAACTCCAAGTATATCACAAATTTGAAGTAACCCACACAGCCCTTAATTCTTCCCCAAATAATTTCTGAGTAGATCCAAGAACACAAAGGAAAACAAGAAGGGAAGGAATGACAGAGTGACTTTTCCACATGGGCTGATAAGAGATGAGACAAAGGGGGAAAAGGAGGACAGATTTAGATGGGACTTTAGGAGGAAATCCTCCCCTGTGAAGGCGATGAGGCCCTAGCACAGGGTGCCCAGAGAAGCTGTGGCTGCCCCTGGATCCCTGGAAGTGTCCAAGGCCAGGCTGGACGAGGCTTGGATCAATCTGGGATGGTGGAAGATGTCCCTGCCATGGAATGGGGGTGGAAGTCTTGCAACAGAACTTTCTCAACCTGCTCATTGACTATAGAATCTAAATAAAAGAAAGAAAGATGGACAAATAAGCAACCAGAGCAGCACATCCGAGCTCCCAGGTGGGGAAACATCACTTAATAAGGGAATTTTGTGGGCAGCAGCACCAGAGCTGGAAACCTTTATTCCGGCCTCTACAATCAGCACTTGCAGCACTTTGTTGACACAACAGAACATGGCTCAATTTCAAGCACCGTTGAGGTTGAGTAATTTCAAACATCTTTTAATGTTTGTAGAGAGTCCAGAGGGAAGTTGGTTGAAAAGATCTCCAAGGCAGCCACGTGGAAATAAGATACAAACCCCTTCAAATCACTTCAGTGCCAGGCAGGAGAGGCAGGAACAGAGAGAGAGGAGGGAAAAGGGGAAAGGTGAGGATCCACACTTCCAGCTAAACTGTTTAAAGCATTTATTTATGTCCAGTGGCTCCATTACAAGTTCACAGTGTGCCCTGGGGAGCAGTAACAGACCAATTCCATGAACACAGATTGGTGCTTCAGAAGTAAAATTTCAAGTTTAATCCCTACTCCTATTTCTTCTCATGGCATGAACGCTCCTTTTAGAGAGAGGTCGTCCTCCTGTTCTTTCCTAGGGACCAAAATTGTATATGAGAAATCAGATGACATTAACACAGCTGGATTTAACCTGAGTATTGCACACTAGGGCATTGGTGCTTTTAATGAAAATCTGGGAAAGATTGCTGATAAACCTGAGTTGGGAACAATGACAGGGAAAACAGGCTAACACTCATCTACAGAGCTTCCCCCAAACTCGTGGGGTCAAGGGAGAGTCCTTTGCAAGTCTAAATTAAATTTACAAAAGACAAAATTAGCTGCTCACTGTTGGCATTAGAGCATTTTTCAGAGTGGGATCCAGCAGCAGTATCCCAGCAAGGAATTTCAGGATAACAAACAGTAAACTTGGACCTGCACTCAGGGCTTGTGTCATTTTTTGGTCACTCATGTTATGAGGATTCAGAATAAAGAAATCTGTCCTGAAAACAACGAGGGAAACACAGCTCTTCAGGATGCCCTGTTATTACAGGAATGCTCTGCAAATGCGTCCCTGCAACGAGCCAGAAGTGGAGGATGTGAGGGAAAACAGGAACACACCTTCTGCAACAGGACAACACTCTGAGATTGGAGGACCCATGGCTAAAAACTGCTCGAGTCCTGCTCTGTGGCAGCTCTGGCTTCCTCCTGACCTTGTAACTCCATGCACAGGCTGGATTATCCACTGCTCCAGAGGCTGGAGTTTAAATCTGGCAGCAGGGGGAACAGCCAGGGCCACAAATGGCCAGAAACCAAACGGATGCAGAGTGCTCCATCTTCCCCTGGCTGAGCACAAAGTCTCTGCTCCTGCTTCCTGAAGCTTTCTGGGAGTGCTCAGCAGGGACACTGCTCCTGGAATTCAGAACCCATGTGAATGTTCATGAAGTGGTGCCCACAGCACTCCTGTCACATCTGGAATCACAGAACCACAGGATGGTTTGGTTGGGAAGGGGCCTTAAAGACCATCCAGTTCTAAACCTCTGCCATGGCAGGGACACCTCCCACTGTCCCAGGGGCTCCAAGCCCCATCCAGCCTGGCCTTGAACACTGCCAGGGATCCAGGGGCAGCCACAGCTTCTCTGGGCACCCTGGGCCAGGGCCTGCCCACCCTCACAGGGAACAATTCCTTCCTCTAAGCTCTAATCTAAACCTACTCTCTTTCAGTTTAAGCCATTCCCCCTTGTCCTGCTCCTCTATCCCTTGTCCCAAGTCCCTCTCCAGCTCTCTTGAAGCTCCTTTAAACACTGGAAGGGGCTCTGAGGTCTCCCTGGACCCTTCTCTTTCCAGGCTGAACACTCCCAATGCTGCCAGCCTGTCTTCATGGGACAGTTTATGTTTTTATGCTGGGGAAAAAAAAAAAAAAAATTAAAAAAACCAAAACAACAGCAGGACTGTTAGATCTGCTGTGCAGCCAGCGATAGGGACAGCTGTGTGTCCTCACCCTGAGCTGCAGCTCTGCCTGCTTCCAACAGATCCTGCTGCACCCACCACTTCTGAGCACCTCTGGCAGCATCACTGGCAGAGGAAAGCCGAGTAAAACCCTTCCTGTCCGCTGCTCTCTTCAGGACGTGATTCAAGCCCTTGCACAGATCCACACCGCTGTCCCAAACTGCATCAGGGCGGTTTAAATTCTTCTTTAAGTTTTATGAATATTCCATGGGTGAAGAACATAAAAAGACCTTCTCCCACATCATCTCAGAGAGGAGAGAAAGCCTCAGAGGCACCTGCAGCTGCTGAAATTGCTCCTTCTAAGCCTGCCCTGACACTCAAAAACCTGAAACCTTCTCCTGAAAGAAGATTCTCCTCAGTGCAGCAGAAGCTACTGCAGCAAACCTTAATTAATTTGCCATTTGCTCCCACCCAGCAGAGGTAAGGAGTAAATCAGCAGCTCTGTGGCTCACTCACAGATGCCACAGGATATTCCAGACAGACAGACAGACAGACAGACAGACTGTAAGTGCCACCCTGCTGGGACACTGCACTCCATGTCACCGGCACATTAAGAGGCTCAGATCCCAGCTTTAGCTGTGGGAACACTCCCAATAAATTGCTGTTTCTCCAGCCTGTTTTCCCCAGCTTCCATCACTTCACATTTTGATGCAGATTCTCCCTGCGAGCAGACTCATCCCTGCCCAGCTAACTCCATCCATCCGGCCCAGACACCACATCTGGTCACACAAGGCTGTGGGGGATGGATTTTTCTTTCCAAAAATGAGGAGTGACAGCATTTTTCCTATCATTCTTCTGGAGCAAAAGTGATCTTAACTACCCCCTATTAAAAGCTGGAGCACATTTCACGAGAACTCCACTTTGTCAGGCCGTGGTGGGGGTCACAGATCAGGCTGGCAGGTGGAAAAGGAGGTTTAAACGTGTTTTTAGGGTCACCAGAGGAGGATCCCTCAGCTATTTGGGTTTTTCAGCAGCTCTCTACTGCCTGAATGCAAAGCAGTCTCAGCTGAATTTCACTAATTCCTTCAAAGGCTCTCTTACACTCATCTGCAAAGATTATGCAGTAAATACGCTTTAAGAAAGCACTCTCTAACCCCAACAAGGCTATTCAAAAAATAAGGCTTAACCAGCTGACCTCTGATTATCTTCAGCAGTTCACCCATCTGTCTCCAATACATGAATTCCAGCCTCAAAGCAATGCTTCCTTTAGGTGTCTGAACTGGGTGTTAATAATTACAACGCTCTTCCAATGAAATGGGGACATGGAAGTGTCCAGACTGTCCCCAAAAAAGCCCAGTGAGGGCTGTGAACCCTCTTGGAAAGTCACCATGTGTCAGGCACGGGACACTGAAGCAGCATTTCTGCTCTCAAGTGACACATCAGCATCACCCCATCAGAATCTGCCCCTGTCTCATGCTCGGACAAGATCAGCCCAAATGAAATTAACCCAAGTCCTTAAATGCTAATTAACTCCCACAGTGACCCTTGCCAGTAGCTTTGCCTTTCGTAGTGACAGCCTTCACAAAATTTGCGGGCTGGATCACCCCTTCTCTGGGTGAAGAAAACTGGGATTGCTCAATGGAAGCTTTCACAAAGGTGCTTTTTTGCAGGCTGCAAAATAAGTGACATTTGAAGCTAAAAATTAGTGAGTTGTTTGCCTAGAGGTGGGGCAGCTCCAAGGTGGTGGCACCATGCTCCAGGTTCCTTTATGGCCTTTTTCTCCCTGGACAGCCCTGTTACCATTCCATAGGAGCTGCAGGAGATAGGGCATCCATCAGGAAAGTTAAGGGTTACCCCAAACCTCCTGGGGTATCACAAACTTGAGTTCTCCCCTTCTGCCTCAGGTTGTTTTGAAGTCTCAGCCACCTTTAACTGCAGCCAGGAACTCTCTGCCACCCATCATGGAATGACAGAATGGTTTGGGACCATAAAGCCCATCCAGTTCCACCCCCTGCCATGGGCAGGGACACCTCCCACCATCCCAGGCTGCTCCAAGCCCTGTCCAGCCTGGCGTTGGACACTTCCAGGGATCCACAGCTTCTCTGGGCAATCCATGCCAGGTTCTCCAGATGCCGCCACCCTCCTGATGTCTGTACCAATTTCAGCCACTCCAACCCTCTAAAAGAGGTGTTGGAGCCTTTCCATCCTGGAATCCAGCCTCTTTAACATCTAGTATGGACACTGTAAGCAGCTTTTGAATTTGCAGGGTTTCCACTCAGCATTTTACAAGTTAGGTCTCTTCAGGTCCAAATCTTTCTCACAGTGCATTTGAAATCACCCAGAGAGATCCTGATCCTGGCAGGGCTTGGAGACTGTTTTGATTACAAAAGAGGGGAAAAAAAATGCACAAATACATCTTAAAGAAAGGGGAAGATGGAATGGAAGCTTTCAAATGGATGCAGCTTTGCTAGAGACAGGAAAAAAAAATCATGGGAAGTAGAAACCAGGGAAACAAAAGCCCTTCAAGAGGCTGATTAACAATCCCTGCTCAGGGCTGGGGCAACAGGAGCAGCAGCGGGCAAAGCCACCCCTGGGAAGAGGTGAAGGAAGGCAGGAGCTGCTTCCCAGGAGAACCGAGCTACAGGGACTCTTCACACCCCCATGATCCATGAGGGAAGAGCACAGGGCACTTCCCATGGAAATCTTGGAATCAGGAATCTTGGCTCAGGAGTCAGACAGAGCTGCGAGAGTGGAGGAAGCACCCACACCCAATTCCCCTGCTTTACCAAGCCTCAGAACAGATTAATATTTTATCACCTTCCTCCCTGACTATTTGGAGGGTTTTTCACTTCAGGAGGAGGATGCAAACCCACAGCAACACACGGTGGGGCACCCAGGCGGTTGAAAATGAAATGTCAGCCCGGTCTTTCACCTCCAAATTCCAATGGTGCAGCCAGAACTTGGATACATCGAAGCTCATGAGATGTCACCTCTCAGCCTGAAGCCACCAGAAGTGTAACAGGGGCACTGGATGCACTTGTAACCTGGGTTTATGAAACAAAATTCTCTGTTCATACTCTTTGTGTGTCTTCCTGTAAAAAATATCATGCAGGGTCTAGGTTTGGATGGGATATTAGGAAATAATTCTCTCCCTGTGGGGAGTGCGGGGGCCCTGGTAAAGGTTTCCCAGAGAAGTTGTGGCTGCCCCTGGATATCTAGAAAAATGTCCTAGACTGGGCAGGACAAGGCTTGGAGCAACCTGGGACAGCAGAAAGTTCCCTGGTCATGGCAGGGGTTGGAATGAGATGAGTTTTAAGGGCCCTTCCAACCCAAGCCATTCTGTGATTCTGTGATATAACAGAGCAAATTCTCTCCCTTCATCTCAAATTAAATCTAAGCATGAAGCGAAAGCAGCTGCATTTGTGTCGTGATACATGGAAGTGTCTGCAAAGCATTTTAGGATCCTTCAGGAAAAATGCTAAGTATCTGTTCTATAATTCAATGAATGTTAATATATTCATCACAGATTTCAACTCTTCAATTGCACGGGAGAAAAACGAGAAAATTGGTGCTTGTTGCAATGTTACGATGCCAAGGGATGGAAGCGGTCCAGGGTCTGGGAATATTCAAGTTTCGTGTGGGATGCAGGGAAATCCCCAATGAGAACACAAGCAGAGCCCGTGTGCCGTGGGATGAGGAGTGAGGTCACACTCAGGCAACGCTGCCTTCGACCTCCAAAAACCACAAACCAGTCTTACCTTTCTGCGGCTGCCAAAACCAAACCCAAACCTGCCCCTGTCCTCGCACAGAGCGCCCTGGTCCTGTGAATCCCTCTCCTCGCTCGTTTCTCACTTTGTGCCCTTCTAAAAAGCTGTACCTGAGGTGCCTCCCTGCGCCAGCAGCTCTCGCCTGACACGACCTCATGAGGACAGGGCTCCAGACAGCAAAGGCAGAGAGCACTTGGCCTCCTTTTCCCAGGCACGCCATTCACTGCTGCTCCAAGGTAGTTCTGTCTGCTGCTGCTCCCAGCGACTCTGAGCACACAACTGCCCCTCCTTTGTTCAGGCTCCTCAACAAGAGAACCCACGGCTTTTGCAGAGTGCTCAAACATAAAAGACTCCCAGCAATACCGTGCATTTAAGGGGCTTAGGGCTGTTTTAGCATGTGCCAAATTAGGGGAGTGTTTGTCATTCGCTCGCCTAAAATGATCGGTGCTCACACACCTCCTGCTTTTACACCTGAGTGGGAAAAAATAAATCCACGCTGTGCTGGTGTCTACACGGGAAAAAGAATAAGCTCCTCTGTGGTTCCCCTGCAATTTTCCCAGAATGTCCTGCCATTCATTTTCTTTCCCAGCATTCTCGGTGTTTCAGTGACCATTTAAGCAAGTCACTTCAGAGGGCTGGAGATCCTCTGTGCCAGAGACAGGCTGGGAGAGCTGGAGTGGCTTCCCTGGAGGAGAGAAGGATCCAGGGAGAGCTCAGAGCCCGTTCCAGAGCCTGAAGGGGCTCCAGGAGAGCTGGAGAGGGACTGGGGACAAGGCATGGAGGGACAGGACAAGGGGGAATGGTTTTAAGCTGAAAGCGGGCAGGGTTAGATGGGATATTGGGAAGGAACTCTTGGCTGTAAGGGTGGGCAGGCCCTGGCACAGGGTGCCCAGAGAAACTGTGGCTATCCCTGGATGCCTGGAAGTGTCCAGGGCCAGGCTGGACGGGGCTTGGAGCAACCTGGGACAGTGGAAAGTGTCCCTGCTTATCACCGAGGGCTGGAATGAGATGATCCCTGATGTTCTTTCCAACCCAAACCATTCTCTGATTCTGTAACTTTTGCCCTGTTCCAAAGCTCCTCCTGTTTTTCCGCAATAATACCCCTCACCCTGACAGCTGGGGTGCCTTTGCAGGAGGGGCAGGAGAAGCACCTGAAACGAGAATATTATTCTCCAGCAGTGCAGCAGTCTCTCCTCCAGCCTGGAGCCACAGCAACCCTTCCTTTCCCCCGGTTTCCAACAATATCCTCCCCCTGCTGCGCTTACGAAAGGCACGACCTGAAAATCAGCCCTTAAAACAACGTCAGCAGATTTTAAACCCCGCTAAGCTGTGCACTGGAAGGAGGAGGGGAACAAACTGGCCTCGGAGGCAAACTCCAATCCGGTTCCATTCAGCCATAGAAATGAAAAAGTTAAAACAAAATAGGGGTGGCAGGTGGTGAAGCCCTGACCTGGCAGGTCACAGGGTGGGCAAAGCACAGGGGGTCCTGGAAGGGGCTAGGAACAACCTGGGATAATGGAAGGTGCTCCTGCTCGTGGCAGGAGGTTGGAACAAAATAAGCTTTAAAGTCCCTTCCGACCCAAGACACTCTGTGATTCCAAAAAAAATACAGCACTTTTAACATCTAGTTACTTTTTGATTTCATTCTCAGAAAATATTTGCAAAATGGCCATCCAGCATCTCCTCTTGATTATCTCAATGCCATCAAATCCACACAAACTTTGCCTCGTAGTAAATGCAGAGTATAATATTTAGGCATTTTAGAGTTTCAAGGCTGAAAAAACCATTTCAATCTTAAGAGCCTCCAGAAGCAATAAATCATAACAGCTCAGACAGGAGTTGTTTTTTGACTCAGTATTACTGAGGTAATTTACTTGTAGCATTACAGAAGAGTAATTCCGGGTGTGAGAAATGAGCGGCAGCACTTTGGTGATAAGGTTAGAGAGATATTTGTGCTAACGAGGAAATTTAAGCTCCATTTCAACGCAGACTCGCTGCAGCCGTAACTCTGGAGCCGTGAGCGGTGTCTCCTGCCTTTCTCCAGGGACCAACTCACTATCACTCTCACATCCTTCTCTGGAGTGATGAAAGCACATTATAGGCTGATAAAAGGCAATCCGTGGTATTTCTTACAGGTCTCCAAAGATCAGCAATTTATTAAAAAGCGCTTTTCAGGAACTGGGCAAAAACAAAAACGTTCTTCATCAACACCTCACTCACACCGAATCCATCTTCCCTTAAATAAATTCCCAGCTCTGGCAATACAAACTCACTCTTCCCTAATTGCTGCTGTTTCACATTTGTAAATTCCAAGTGCTGATGCCTCTCTGCTTGTCAGCAGAGATTTATCAACCCCGCTCCGTGTCCAAAGGTCACACGAGTAAAATCTGTGTGTTCTGAGCGGGAATCCCTCCCTCTGTTCCTGAGCTGTCCCATCCACAGCAGCGCACAAACTCAGGGTGACACAACATAGAATACAACAGCTTAAATAATTCAAACCAAAACGATAATTATCAAATGAAAGAACAAAGCAGGCTCTGAGACACAACAAGCTTTGCTTTGCTTTATCCTCCCGTGACTTATTTGCAACAGGTCTCGCAGGCTCTGCTGTGAATTAACAGCAATGAAGGGATGCTCCGGGGCTTGGTTAAAGGCTACTGCATCCAGCTGTTCATCTGTCATCAAAGCACAAAGAAACCACCAGAAAATTGAAGGTCTGAATCTCACTTCCCACTTAAAACCACCCTGGCAGTGCAAATATGAGAATAAATTATACTCCTCCAGCAGCAGCATCAATGAGCCGTAGTGGAAAGGCTGATCCAGCTGAAGATTTCAGGTTAAAAACTAAAGGAAATCCAAGCACAGATGTTTCGTAGTCTCATGCCTCGTGCAAATGCTGCTTTCAGTGTGTGTGCTGGAGCTGCTCAGCTCTCCTCTGAACAGCACTGGGAATTGTAGAGTCACGTCAGACACTCAAACCAGGCATGGAAATGCCCAATAAATGAACCAGCCAAAAATTTCTTCTCCTGTGTCTGCACCTTCGCTGGCATCAAAATCTCTCTCCAGCCCACCTGCTGCCATGGAGCTCTTTGATTCATCCCCACAGCTGAGGAAAAGCTTAAGCCAAGCCCCTGTGTGTGAAATCAGGGGAAATCGGTTGAATCCGCCAAGTCAAGTGGAATAACCAGGCAGGGAACTGCTCCTTACAGGAATTTCCTTATCCATCGTGGGTCACACGGCTGGAATTCAGGCCTGTTTTTCCCTTGGCTTCCCAAGGCACTCTGCACACAGAGCGACACCTTCAGCTGTCTGCACTGGTGGGGTCTCCACCCCCAAATCCATGCTGGTAGCTCAGTGTCACCCCCAGAAGCCCAACAAGGAGGGGCTGCCAGGGCTGTAGGACAGGACAAGCCTGGCACAAGCCCTGGTGTGTTCCCAAAGGCGTTTGTTCCAAGACCTGGCTGACCCTGACTGCAGCGTTAATATCATTTTTCCACGCTGTCATTTTTTTTTTAAACAAATAAGACCAAAATTGGGAGATGTACCTGTGTGGCTCAGGCACAAGCTGCCCTGACGGGTGGGGGTAAGGTCAAGTAACTCTGTCATTTATTGCCTGAGTCACAGAATCATAAAATCACAGAATCACAGAGCCTGGCTGGAAAAGAGCTCTGAGATCACCGTGTCCAGCCACCAACCCAGCACCACCACGTTCACCACTAAACCGAATCACTAAACCACTAAACTAAATCACATCCTCAACTGACACATCCACACACTTTTACAACTCTTCTGGGGATGATGACGTGGACAGCCTCTCTGAAAACCACAGTTTTCAACCCTACAGTCCATAAAACTTTATTCTCCTTTTTCTCCCAAAATTCTAAGGGGTTCTGCTTTACCACTGAAATTCCAGAATGCATCACCTGAGTGAGTTATAATGCACAGAAAGCGGAAAAATCCTCAAAATACACATCCCAGGCTGATACCACCGAAGTGAATTGGGTGAGGTCAGAATATTTTGGTAGAGAATGATTTGAGCAGCTCATTTTTCTAAATTACACTGCGGTGCTGAAAGCGAGCGGCGCTCGGTGTTTCCCTCAAAGCCTAATTCAATTTTACTCTGTCTCAGAAAAAAGAAAACAGCACATTAATCCCAAATCCTGTAAACACAGAGTTGTAAACACTCCCCAGCACCCTCCCCACCCATGCTGAGGAGGGCTGGCCTGTTTTCCAAGGCTGTGTGAAAGCAGATGGCAGCCACCTAATTCGGATTCGCTGCAATCTGTTGCTGGAGGGGGGAGAAAAAAAAAAAAAAAAAAAAAAAAAAAAAAGTTCACTCCTNAAAAAAAAAAAAAAGACAGTTCACTGCTTTTCCTTATAAATGTAAAACCTGGGAAGTTCAACCCACTCCCTAGTTTTCTGAGATGTTTGGTAACAGTTTTGCCAACAGAGCCAGCTCTGCTTGGGGAGAACACATGCTTCTTGTTCTCAGCCTGAACCCTGCAGTGAAAAATCCCCTCGGATCATTTCGGGAAGGGGGAGTTGTCCATGGGATCAGTTCTTACTCTGGCTTTGCACCCTTCGAGTGCACCATTTGTGACAACAGCATGATACACTTTACCTACCTCATTTTTTTTATCAAGCAATAAAGATCTTATTGAAAATAGAAACATATTACAGCATATAGAAATGTTTTTTTCCATGCTGTCGGCCTGATGGCGAATCCCCTCTGGTTCAGAGAAGTTCTTTATGAGGCACAAAACTGGATGAGGGATTTTGTGTATGACCAGCAAAGGGGGTCAAGTCACTTCTCTCCTGTGGTTGGGCTCCTGTTTAAAGAGCCTGAGATGCTTTTCTGGGAAGGAATCTGAGCTGGGGAAGGGGCTGGAGCACAGGACAGGCTGAGGGAGCTGGAAAGGGGCTCAGCCTGGAGAAAAGGAGGCTCAGGAGGGACCTTCTGGCTCTGCACAACTCCTGACAGGAGGGGACAGACAGAGGGGTCAGGCTCTGCCCCTGGGGAACTCTTTCTTTCCCTGCACACTCCTAGAAATTTGTTCAAGAGGACTCACCCCACGATTCCTTCGGGGGTCCACATGGAGCTGGACTGCCCTGTAGTTCCTTGGATTGTCCTCGCTGCCTTAGGGAGACAGGGGCAAGATTTACCATTTTCCCATCATCTCCATGAATTTTCAGAGGGGTCCTGTCTTGGCACCAGCCACCTCTGAGCATCCCGTGGAACCCAGCAGGTCTCACCCTGAGCCACTGCTGGTGTTCCTCTGGGTCTCAAACCCCCTCAGCTCTTTGCTCGTGGCAGACGCCAAGGCACACGAGTAGAGGATCGTGGAATTCCAAGATTATCAAGTCCAGCTATTCCCCCAGCACTGCCAAGCCCTCCACTAAACCATGTCCCCAAGTGCCACAACCGCACAACCTTTAAAAACATCTTGCTCTTCTTGACATCCCCATCAACTGTAGGTGAGTTCTGGCTTTCCTAACACAAACCCAACATGCCTGGACAACGCTTAAACCTCCACCCTTGTAGCCAGACTCTGCTTCTACCTCCTGAATATTGCTTTTTTTTTTTCTTTTTGCATATTGAACACCAAACGAACCCACTGTCTTGTTGTGCCTCTAGCAGAGGTCATAGCACGATGCCTCAAAGTGAAAAACCTCTCTGAGCCTGCTCAAAACTCAGGGCTTTGATAGTTCTTCTCTCCAAGCATGAAAAACTGGATAATGCTGCCAGTGATTAGTTAAACCCCTTCACGGCAGCCTGTAAATAACCCCGGCTTGACACAAATGCCAGTGGTCACAAAGCTTCAAAGCTTTTTTCAGAAGTGGCCGATTTTATGTGACTGGGTTTCTCCGCGCAGGAATGAATTCGAGAGGTTGATTCTATGTGATACAATCAGGATGTTTTAGTTCCTGGAGATAAGTTGACACTTCTCCTCCTACCCACAGCTATAGACTTGAGAAGCGTGACACAGATTTCCTACAAACTTACAAATGTTTGCTTCGCTGTTTCAGCAGCCTCAAAGTGCCTTAACTGCCTTTTTTTTTTTTTTTTTTTAATAAAAATTTCTAAATGCTGAAGTTACAACATTTCCGTCATGCCTGAAGTTTATAAACATTCAATGAAGCTTTCAATGAGCATGTTCATGCTGTCACCAGCACAGAGCTGCCTTGTTTTAGTTTGTTTGGGTTTTTTTGGGTTTTTTTTTGTCTCCTGAGGAGAAAGCTGTGTATCCCCCTGTTGGGAACTTTACTGGAATAAAGGAAAATGTACTAACACACAAGACTAGAAAGCTCTACTGCTTCATTCTTCCTCTTCATGGAACTATTTACTTGAATTCCTGCATTTTTTTCCCCTGATCTCAGTACAAACAATGCTTTTCAACACTTTGGCCTAAAAACTCCTCCTGTTATTGCTACCATCAACTCTTCACCTAAATAACATCAGGGATGAGGTGATACGGGAACACTCTTCCATATACTTGATGCATTTCCTTGGGGCATTAATCCACCAGATAAACAAACTGAAAGGGGGGGATATTTAGATTAGATATTTTAGGAAAAAAGTCCTCCCTGTGAGGGTGGTGAGGCCCTGGCACAGGGTGCCCAGAGAAGCTGTGGCTGCCCCTGGATCCCTGGAAGTGTCCAAGTTAGACAGGGCTTGGAGCAATGTGAGATAGTGGAAGGTGTCCCTGCCTGTGATCCTACAATATTAGACCAGTGCTGCTTTTTGTAAGGGGACAAAAACTCTTTAGGAGATGGCAAAAGGACCAGAAATTCCTTCCACTTCCCTCTGTGGAGAACAATTACC
>VWZN01000429.1:60889-91254 GCA_013396955.1 Regulus satrapa | reverse complement strand
TTTTTTTTTTTTTTATTATTAATAAAAATTGCTAAATGCTGAAGTTACAACATTTCCGTCATGCCTGATGTTTATAAACATTCAATGAAGCTTTCAATGAGCATGTTCATGCTGTCACCAGCACAGAGCTGCCTTGTTTTAGTTTGTTTGGGTTTTTTTGGGTTTTTTTTTGTCTCCTGAGGAGAAAGCTGTGTATCCCCCTGTTGGGAACTTTACTGGAATAAAGGAAAATGTACTAACACACAAGACTAGAAAGCTCTACTGCTTCATTCTTCCTCTTCATGGAACTATTTACTTGAATTCCTGCATTTTTTTCCCCTGATCTCAGTACAAACAATGCTTTTCAACACTCTGGCCTAAAAACTCCTCCTGTTATTGCTACCATCAACTCTTCACCTAAATAACATCAGGGATGAGGTGATACGGGAACACTCTTCCATATACTTGATGCATTTCCTTGGGGCATTAATCCACCAGATAAACAAACTGAAAGGGGGGGATATTTAGATTAGATATTTTAGGAAAAAAGTCCTCCCTGTGAGGGTGGTGAGGCCCTGGCACAGGGTGCCCAGAGAAGCTGTGGCTGCCCCTGGATCCCTGGAAGTGTCCAAGTTAGACAGGGCTTGGAGCAATGTGAGATAGTGGAAGGTGTCCCTGCCTGTGATCCTACAATATTAGACCAGTGCTGCTTTTTGTAAGGGGACAAAAACTCTTTAGGAGATGGCAAAAGGACCAGAAATTCCTTCCACTTCCCTCTGTGGAGAACAATTACCTGAAACTGTCCTGCAGCCTGGAAGAGGAGCTAGAGGAATTTCTCCCTGACTTGCTCCTGCGCTAAGGCACAAAGCCTTTTTGACCTATTTGGAAACATAAAATCACACCAACACTTCTCCTCTGCAACTTCAAAGAGCCCCAAGGCCGCCGGAGTGTTTGGACAATGCTCTCGGACACTGGGTGGGATTGTTAAGGTGTCTGTGCAGGACCAGGAGTTGGGCTCTTGGTGGATCCCTTCCAGCTCAGGACGTTCTATGATTCTTCCTGATAAGCTCCTGGCTGAGCAGAGTGAGAACATCATCAAGGTTTGGCATTTCCCACCTGCTTGGAACAGCTGCTGGGGCTGACTCTCACCCAAATCTGCTCTGCTGACGAAGCAGCGCCCTCGCACCCCGGCCCCCTTCACTGCTGCTGGCCCCGGATTGGGAACGCTGGGGACAGGACCCGGGGCAGCAGCTGGCACAGATGGGACACGCCAACGCTGAATAAAGGAAGGCTGGCCTCAGGTCATGCTGCTCCTGTGCCCAAACCGCTCTGGGGACTCTGCAGTGTGACCCAGGGCCTGCCCTTGGGCTCCAAGTCACGGCTTCAGGGTTGCCATGAGATGCTGGACCAATGTCCACCCTCCTCAGAGTCCATCTGTGGGCATCAGTTCAGCCCCTGGCAAAACAATCCTGTACTAAACCCAGCCCAACTCTGTCACACCGTGGGCTTGGAATTCTGTGCTGGCTCTTGATCCTGTTAGATGGTGGCAAGAACAGGGGCTGAGGTTTAGTGCCCCGGAGCCAAGAGAGAGACTCCCCTCTGTCTCTTAACAGCGTAATTTCACAGAATCCTTCTCTCCAGAAGTACTCCTGCTCACTTTAAAGGTTACAGACCTGGTTTCACAAGATTTATTTTTATGAAATGAGACTTTTATGCTCCTTTTTATAAATTATCTGATCTTTCAGTATACTTCAGCTGTGATATTAATTGTAAAACCTACATGTAGCCAGGCAGAAATGTTAAACAGGGAATGCTCAAGAACTGGAGAATTATGTGAGAGATATGGAAGGATGCTTAGTGCAAGGGCAATCCAGCATCCTGCTGAGAACAGAAGATAGGCACATGCAACCACCTTTCACTAATCATGTGAAAAAACTTTGGGAAAGATGAATAAATCCAAGGGATAATTAAGAAGGGAGCATTTTTGACAAGTGAACTGCATGGGATGTGGAGAAGGATGTCAACACTTCATTTTAACACCTCCTCCAACAAAGCCTTCCACTTTCAGCCTCTGCCACGCTGCGTAGATCAGTTCTCAGATCTTTTAAAGCACAGTGGAGCTCTCCAGTCTTACACTACTTCCAGTATATTGATCTCAAGCACGTAAAAATCAGCAGCCACATTATGGGTTTTGGAAGCAGCTGCTTTGTTGTAACTTGCTCAGAAATTACACATCAGTGAGAAGTAGGTGAGATATTACTGCACCTACTTGGCCTAGATAGCAACAAGTCTGTGTGTCTACAGCAAAATGGGGAAGACCACAGTTGTCTAATAAGAATGCAATTCACTGCCTCAGAATGGAAGTTTTGGCCAGATCTTAATGCTGTAAAAATTACATTTGTTTCAGCAATCAAATCTCCCTCTCATTACTTCACTGCTATCAGGCTTCCAATTTAATTGACATGATCACTTTCAACAGGAAAGTCTGGATTTCAGAACAGCCAATATTGTCCCCTTTTTCTGTAGTACTTTACACTCATCCATTTATACTATCAGATTTTTTTTCCATATAAATACTCCCTTGTAGAAAAATACATTCAAAATAGCTCCAGCATCCAGCTAATTAAGAATACAAGCAGAGTGAAAGACACAAAACGAGTTTCTAAAGGGACAAAACCTCTTCTTTTTTCACTTAAGATGACCAGGCTTCCTAATTATTTCTGTCCCTGTAAGAGCTTGTCCCCACCATCGTTACACAGAGCATTTTGTGCCCCTCTGAACACTCTCATTCACACCTGGCTGTCCCCACCTGCCCGCAGTTCTCCCCTCTCCAGCACAGGTCAGGGATTTGACAGCCCAGGCTGTGACCTGTCCTGCTGAATTCTGGCCTCCAGAAACCCTTCTTGGTGATAAAACTGATTTATAGAATAACTTCTCCCAGTGGTGAGAACAAGGCTGCCTTGTTGTCAAAGTCCTGTCCCAAACCATTCTGACAAAAATCATCCTCTGCAGCAACTGAGGCAGGTAAAGGCTCTGCACAGACTCGTGGAATGGCTTGGGTGGGAAGGGAACTTTGAAGATCTCTGTGTCGAACCCCCCTGCTCAGGGCTCCATCCAATCTGAATTTTGGCAGGGATGGGGCACCCATGGTGTGGGTGTTTCACAATCCTCATCATAAAAAAGTCTCCTGTATCTACTCTAGTGTCCATAACTGCTGTGACTCTGCACAAACCCCTCTTCCCTGGGGTTCTCTCACTCCTGCAGGAGTTATCCCTTCCCCTGTGCTTGCAGATCTACTCCCCCACCGCTCAAAACCTGACTTTAAAAAAAAAAAATCACCCTAAAACAAAAGCACCTAAAGCTTAGACGCCTGGAATTTCCTCTTAACACCTCTTCAAGCACTCACTGTTCATTGAGCCTTTCATTTCCTTCTCAAATAACCTCCCACTGAGTTAAACCAACACAATCGAAGGAAATCTTGGTAACCAGGCCAACACACGGAGCTCCCATAGATCCAGGGAACGCCGGGGATCTATCACACCCCTCCCGTCGTGCCCACCTGCAGGAGGAAGAACGGAGCCCTGGGAGCAGATTATGGCACCGCCTCTCCCAAAGATTTACTGGCAAAATTGGAGTGACCTTAGAGCTGGACAGAGAGAGGAGCAGAGGGGTGATGAACTCGGGGAAAAAAATAAGCACAGAATCATTTAGGATGGAAAAGAGCTCTGACACCCCTGAGTCCAAAATGTGACCGATCCCCACCTTGTTACCTGGAATAATTGGTGTGACCTGCTAAACTCATTTGGTGGACTCTCTTTATTCCATGGCACCTGTAAGAGGTTTTTCTCTCCCCTCTGTTTTCAGGGACTGTTTGTGCTTTGAAAAATCTGCACTGAAAACTCTGGTTTGAAATGGGTGAAATTCAAAAGTTATGACGTTACCACAGGGGCAGGGCAGGCTCTGTGTCTCCTGCACTCATGGAGAACACAATAAGGATCAAATGATTTCAGAAGGGTTTGGGTGAAAAAGGGACCTTAAAGCCCATCCCATTCCAACCCCTGCCATAGGTTCCACCATCCCAGGTTGATCCAAGCCCTGTCCAGCCTGGCCTTGGACACTTCCAGGGATCCAGGAGCAGCCACAGTTTCTCTGGGCACCCCGTGCCAGTGTTCCCCACCCTCAAAGGGAAGAATTCCTTCCTAATATTCAATCTAAATCTAAAATTCAAAAGAGCCTAATTATCCACTGCTTTATGCTATGCTTTTTCATGATTCAGATGCTCTGATTTTGTAAATCAGGACATCAAGAAAAGAAGCTAAAGATCACTATGGAAAACATTAATAATATTTTCTCCAAAGTTTTTTAGAAAGTAGCATAAATAGGACCACTGTTTCTTCTTAGCCACCCTGCTGTGCAAAATTTGAGGTGAATGCAATAAAAGCAGCACACTTTAGACATATTTTTATTTCACTAGACCACAACACCCTCTTCTTCTGGCTTCTCTGCCACAGTACAGACACTTTCAGGACTTTCCCATTCCAGCTCCCTCTCTGCCCCAAATCTTGGGCTCAGCTGTCACGGATCCTTCCCCACGCTCCAACTTGTGATTCCTTCACCATTTACCTCCTCGGGAACACGATACCTTCCAAGGGCTTATTTTAAGCTACTCAGAAGCTGTTCAGACCCATGGAGAGCAGCAAATCAACTCTCTGCCACCCCCTGCTTCAGTTTCTGCACCAAACTGGGGCATCCTTGGGATCTGTGAAGGGAGCATGGAAGATCCCACCTCCTCCTCTTGGCCGCCCATTCTCCTCCTGTACTTCTGGCTTTCCTTAAAGCTCACACTGCCAAAAAGGACACCTCTGTCGTGAGAGAAGAGTCTTCTTTCTTGCAGTCTTCAGGGAGGCAAAAGCGAAACACGAACATTTTTGGTTTGGTTTTTTTTTTTTCTTCCTAGTGAGAATTCCCTGGTTTTACGTGCAGAGCAGAAAAACACAAAAGTTGGAAAAAACTGCTTGTTCCTGAGGAACAGATACTCCCTCTGTGGGAAGGGATGCGCTGTGAGCCTGTTCTCTTCCCACAGGGATGTTCAACACCTTCCTAAGTGATCAGAGACATCCTGAGTCACCCTGTGTCAATCAACACCATCCCTTAAAATACAACCACCAGACTATTTTCTCCCAGCACATCAAAACCACACAGAAAAACAGGTACCAGAGAATCAGCCACAGAGTTATAGAAGGATTTGGACTGGAAAGGACCTTTACAGATCCTGTCATCCCATCCCCTGCCATGGGCAAGGACATCTTCCACCATCCCAGGTTGCTCCAAGCTCCATCCAGCCTGGCCTTGGATACTTCCAGGGATCCAGGGGCAGCCACAGCTTCTCTGGGCACCCTGTGCCAGGGCCTGCCCACCCTGACAGGGAAGAATTTTTTCCCAACAGCCATTCTAAACCTACTCTCTTTCATTTTGAATCCATTCCCCTCGTGCTGTCCCTCCAGGCCACGGTAATAAATAATCTCTCTCCATCTTCCTGGTGGGGTCCCCTCCCTGAGGGGCCTATAAGGTCACCCCAGAGCCTTCTCTTCTCCAGGGTGAAGAATCCCAATCCTTTCAGCCTCTCCTCATGGGAGGGGTGCTCCCTCCCCTTAGGATTTACCTCCAGGTACAACTCCTCTGCAGGTTTCCTGCTTTCCTCCCACCCCACTGGGGATTATCAGTGAAAAAGCACTAAATCCAAGATAAACCGGTGATGACAAGGCCCAGCTCTACTGGAATAACAAATTCCTGTTCTGGCTGCAGTGTCAGCACATCTACAGGCTCTGGAGTCTGCCAAGACAACACATGGATATCACAGGGACCCTGAGACAGACACGTTTTCCTTAGATCCTCTGCCAGGTCCTCCCGTGTGCCAGAATATTCATCCACCTCCATCCCCATCCCTGAGAAAACACCCCCATCTCTGTCTTACCCTAATCCATGGACGAGATCAATCTGCAGGACAGAAAGCAGCAGCTCAGGTGACGCCAACCTGCCAAGGTGCTTTTTATTTCAATTTCCCCGTGCTCTGGAGTGGTACCCGAGAGCTGCTGAGCCAAACCTGCAGAGCCTGGCATTAGGAGGCTGCGTTTGTGCTTCCTCAGAAAGCCAGCAGTTAATGGCATTCAGCCTGCCTCCAGAATCATGAAAATATCTTTATTAAGCATGTCAGGAAAACGCAGCAAAATGCTGTGTCGAACAATTGGCCGTAGCAATGCTACTCAGCTCTGCAAAGCGAGTCTGGATCACATCTGATGTGCTACATAAAATATATGTCAGCATTTTCCTGGCAATAACAATAGAGCACTTGCTGAAAAAGCCTTAACACGCTGCAAATAAAATATTTGGAAGTGTGGTCACTGCAGAGCTTAACACACTCAGCTGGAGACTCGCATGTCTCAATCGCCTTAGAGGAGAGCTGAATAAGCCCAACTTTTTCAGGTATATTTAGATACAGTGTTGAGTCTAAGGGCTTCTAGTATATTTCAGGCATAAAAGACATTTTTATTTAGCCCTATCTGTGCTTTCCTGCTTATAGGCATATGACCTGAGGGGGAAAAAAAAAAAACTGGAGATGAAAGCAAGAAAGTGAGGCCAGTGTAAGGAAGGAGGCACAGGCAGCAAAGTTTTTTATGAGGCTTGAAAACTTCTGTGCTTAGTCATGAATGAATTCAGAAATATTAAATAAGAGGTAGAATAATAAAATATGCTGAGTTGGAAGAGATCCACCAGGATCATGGAGTCCAACTCCTGGCCCTGCACAGACAGCCCACCAGTCCCACCCTGGGCATCCCTGAGAGCATTGTCCAAACTCTTGAGCTGTGACCATTCCCTGGGGAGCCTGGTTCCATGCCCAACCACCCTCTGGGGGAAGAATCTTTTAATATCCAACCTAACCCTGGCCTGGATGATCACGTGAGGACAGGAGGGAAAGTATTAAATCGAGGGGATGGGAAAATTTAAAATATAAAAAAAAAAGGCAGAAACAAGCAAAAATCCCAAGTGAACAAAATCAAATAAACAGAGAACTAATTTCTAAGGAGTTTAGTATTGTCTGAGGTCTTAAAACAGTGCCAGGAGCGAGGAATGTACCCTCAGAGATCATTAAACACTTCCATGGGGACTCTGTCCATTTTGTGATTATGAGTAAAAATCCATCTGGCGCAACAAAAAATACAAGACCAAAATTCAACTTAACCTGAAAACTCCCCCACAGGCAGTGACCGAACACCGGCTGAGATTAAATTCAGCACTTCTTCTGAGTGAGGCAAGTCCAAAACTTCCCGACTTTTCCCCCAGTGCCATCCCAGGCCCGTCACACACTCGAGGCTGGAGCGTTTGGGAAGGGAAGGGCTGTGCAGGACTGGGCTGGTGGCTGGGCTGTGCTTCAGGCACCTTTGAAGAGACTGACACCAGCAGAAACAAAGCACTTGCCTTTCTGTGAGTGCAGCCATCCCAGGAGAGCACTTCTGAGAGGTTTAGGAAGCCTTTTGATTAGAGGGGAAATTGGAAATCCTAGCTACAGATCCTAGCACATAATAGGCCAAAACCTGCTGTCACCAAAACTACCCATTCAATTTTTTATTTTTATTTTTTTTTCCACAGCTCTACCAAGAAATGAGTTACACAGAAAACAAGATTAAGGGGAAGGGAAGAACAGAGTGACTGTGGTCTCCCTGTCACCTCCACGGATGATCCCTGCTTCAGGTAATTCCAGCTTTGTCCAAACCTACCACAGAGAAACCCCTGTGCTCACCTGTTTTATCTGTGATTTCTCTTTAGAGATGACATGGCTGGGTGCTAATTTTGATGCATCTCGACACCTAACAAGGCTCCTGAACTTACAAGTAATGCATGGTGCCTTTCCTACCCTTTCCAGCCTTCATTCTTCCTTGAAAATCTACAGCAGACAAGGATTCAGCAGTTTAAAGGAATCACTGTGCCAGCTAAAGGACGGTGCCCACCCGTTTGGTGGAGGAGGGGGTTAAACATCACCAACATTTCTTTGCTATTAAAAAAAAAAAAAAGAAAGAAAAAAGACAAATAAGTAGAAACCAGGCCAATCTTGATCCAGAACCGAGTGGCTGATCCTTCTCTCAAGTCCTGGCTGCAAGGATTTGCAGCAGGGAGCACAGGACCCACCCCACGAGGATGTTGGGATGTCCTTATGCAAAGGAGAGAGCAGATCCCAAACCTGGCTGGAGCATCCCGGGGCCTGACAGGCCAGGTGAGCTCCAAAGGCAGAGAGAAAAGGCCTGAGGAGGCAAAGCTTCACACGAGCAGCAGGGTGGGGAGACCTGGCAGGCCCACTGCAAATGTAAATTTGCTTTTCTTAGATTATTTAGGGTCTCCCCCTAAATCTTCCTTGGCCCTGCCTTTGTCTAACACCGGCCCTGCCAGAGACACTAATTTTCCCTGCCCCATCTGTTTGGATTTGCTTACTTCCTAATTTATCCAACGCCTAGCTCCATGGTGGCTAAGCATTTTAATCACAGTGATTAACACACTGAGCAAGAACAAAACAAAAATGGTTAATCAAAGGCTATTAGCAGTGTTTGAATGTCTAGACGCCGTTTTACACATGAATGCTGGTTAACGATCATCTCCCCGGAACGTTCCCTGATTTATTCCTTCCCCTGCCAGCTCCACAGTTTGCCACCACCACGGAGGAGATTTTGACCCATTTGGCACCAGGAGAACGCAAAGCTCTCCTGCAGGAAACACTCAGGGCTTTTCAGGATGCCTGAAGTGCTTGCACACACCACCAGCAATCTCCAGTGAGAGGAAATCCTCAGCTCCATCGGCTCCATCTCTCAGCTGGTGGGATGGAGATGAAACTCACGGTGCTCTGAATTCCCCCCGTGCCTCTAACACACAGAGGATCCTTCCCAAATCCGGGAGGAAATGCCAAGAAATGTCATCATTAAATGCACAGTGTCTTAACCAGTGTTTGTCATACTCAAGTGTTATTTATGCACGAACATAAAGGAGTTGGGGATTAATAAAAGCCCGGGTTTGCTCCTACAGCCCTGGGTGTTGAACTTTTCACCCCAAAATTACTCCCAAAAACCGAGCCCAGGGCGCAGCTGGGAATGAAAACTCCCTTGGGTGAAGGAATGTCCACAAAAAGGCTCTGGCTCAAGGATTGCTCACAGGGACACGCAAGGAAAAGGAAGAGATGCCCTAACACCTGGACAAAGCTTTAATTTAGGAAGCCCAGACCTCTAAGAATGAGTTAGGTGGGCAGGGAAAGTGTCTTATCTGTGTTTGTAAAGCCCTGTGTAAATTAAAAGTCTTGCACAAACAGGATTTAAAACAAAAATACAAGTGCAGCAACAGGGTTTATGGCTTTAAATACATCTCCAGTGGTTTAGGCTGCGAGCACAGCACTCAGTGGTTTATTTACGAGCCATGGCAGCTTCAAGTAAAGCAGAACTGTAGGATTGTTGGGGTTTTTTTTATAGTTAACACAAATGAAACAAACCAAAAAAGCTTGGTCACTTTCAATTCCTCTGTCTTCAACGGGTCCTTCTATCCCTGAGTGTCTCCTGAGGTCCCTTTGGCCAATTAAGTTTTATTTTTCTTATAAAATAAGACCCCACAGGTGCAGTACTGGGCTCTGGGTTCAAAAGGCTCCAGTAAAAGCTGAGTGCTGGGTGAATCATAGAACCATTAAAGCTGGAAAAGATCTGTGAGATCATCGATTCCAACAGTTAACCATGATAACCAGTAAAGTTAAAAATGCTACAATCCCACACCAGCACGCACACAGTCATCTCCCTCAGGATAACAAAGGTTTTATTTGGTGGTAAACTGGAAGGAAATGGAATGAGCAGCACAAGGAATGACTTTTATTCTACCCAGGGTTTTACCTTCCTTTTCCAGCCAATCATCAACCCAGGGATATTATAATTTTAGCTCAATCTTTCCTTTCCTTGGAAGGGTGTGTTTACAGCAAAACAGCAGTTTTGGGGGGGGTTTATCTCTGATGAAATCCTATGAAAATACCTATCCAAAGCCTCAGTACTGTGCAAAACAGAAGAGGAATCTCAAGATGGGCCTCAATTAGCTCAGTCAAACCACGTCTCCAGTCACTTAAGTCCCTTAAAACAGCATTACCAGCCACAGGAAGCAATAACCACGCTGAATCTGCACATAAGTGACTTTAAAAGCCTGGCTGGTAGATCCTTACATTGACCACCCCAGCTTTCCACCAGTTCTACTCCACTGTTGACTGTTTATTTATAATTTACTATCCAGGTGTCTCTGGGACAACTTAATACACTGTGATAGTCTCTCATCTCTTCCCTGCTAATGAAGGCAATAAATAACTACAGTAAGCATTCCAATCAATATTACACTCTGCTCACATCCCGGAGAACACGAGGTCTGTGGCCTGCAATGCTGCTGGAGATGAAAAGTCTCCCTGAGACCTGCTCAGTGCTCAGGCAGAGCAGGTGGATTAGCACACAGGGATGGGGTCTGTGTGCCCCAAAGGGTTGGGAAGGCACCTGAGCTCATGGCTTCAGCTTCCAGGTGAGATACAAGAACGGTTTTAAACTAAAAGAGGTGAGATTTAAGTTATATGGGAGGAAAGAAGTCTTCCCTGTGAGGGTGGGGAGGGCCTGGCACAGGGTGCCCAGAGAAGCTGTGGCTGCCCCTGGATCCCTGGAGGTGTCCAAGGCCAGGCTGGAGCCACCTGGGATAGTGGAAGGTGTCCCTGCCCATGGCAGGGGCTGGAATGAGCTGATCTTTGAGGTCCCTTCCAACCCAACCCAAACCATGCCATGATTGTATGAAGAGGCATCCAAGTTTTATGCACTGAGTAACCTCTGTGAACAACCCTAAAGATCCATTTGTGACTTGAGAAAATGAATTCGTTTAATAGGAAAATGCCATGAACTGCATGAAATGAAAAGGCTGCAGCTGCTTGGTATTTCCCTTCCTACAACACAGAGTCACAGAAAACTCCCTTGATCCTGAATTCAACTGCTTTTTCCTTTCGTCTCCTGCCCTTACAAACTCAGAAGAACTCCACACAAGACTTCACGCTGCCTCTTGATGAAGCAGGGATATTCCTCAACTCATCCAGCAGCTCTCCACCTTCTCCCTGAGCTGCTCCTGCGCTGCCAGCTCCAAGGCATGAGCCAAACCACGCTATCCAGGAGCTGGAATCAGACACGAGCTGTTCTTTTCAAACCATCCCCTCTAAGACCCATCATTATTACAGCCCATGGTACCCTCCCAGGAAATATTTAACCAACCTATCTCCTTGCAATGCCCACTCTCCTTTCTCAGTGCTTGCCCCCTTCCAGGATTTTTTTTCCTGCTGTACATCTCAGAGCCACAATCACAACCTGCTGCAGAGAAATCTGTGGAGACCAAATCTCTCCAGAGCCCGCAGGGAGTTACTCCAAGTGGTAAAAAGATGAGAAAAAGGAGACAAACCACAATTAAATGACTCATCTCAGAGAGGAGCTTTGCTGCTGAAGCTGTTCCTGGTGTAAAACCACCTCTGTTTATCAGCGTGAGCATCCCGTGTGGGAGGCAGGATTTGATCCAAAAGGGATCCTGCTTTCCTTGGGTCTCCCTCCTCTTCACAGCTCAGCTCTCAGGGCACCAGCTGTAGAGAGCACAGGTGTTTTTCTAAAATGAAATTTTACCTTCTAGAAAGGTGTCCCTGAACTAGAGGAGCTTTGAGGTCCCTTCCAACCTGAACCATCCCAGGGTTCAGTGATCCAATAAAATCCTTCTCACTAAAACACCCTTTGACTGCAGAGTAAATAACACATTCACACTAAAAATTGTGACAGCACAAGAGTATTTTCTCTATACACATTCCCAAAGTCCAATATACACAAAGTATAATTACCCAATAAAAATATCATTGAATCCAACTGTCAACACTGAAACCATGCTGAAGCTTGAAAACTGACTTTGGAATATTCAGTGCCTTGCTCCACTAAAAAATACAGTGTCCATAATGAATCCATTGAAAGTTTTTTGTTTGCACAGGTATTTTCTCTCTCTGAGAGGGGCAGAAACTCATACTGCTGGTTTCAGTTCTTCAGGATAACTTATGATGTGTAAAGTTCAAGTAATCCCTATTCCACAGAAGAATCTGCATGAAAACAAACCAAACCCCTCCCCAGAAAGAAAAAAAAAAAACAAACCCCCACAAATAAAAGAACTGTAATTGCCCCACTCTCACTATTTGTAGGAAAATGCTTTCAAGCCCTCAGAATTCACAGAATGGTTTGGGTTGAAAGGGACCTTGAAAATCATCCAGATCCAACCCCCTGCCATGAGCAGGGAACATCCCACTAGAAGATCCATATGTGGGAATCTTCCTAATGAAAAGAGCAAAGAGACACCAAGCAAAGCAAAATTAAAAAAAAAAAAAAACAAAAAAACAAAAACCAAAAAAAAACCAAAAAAAAAATCTGCCAAGCTCCAAAACCCCTCAAAGGACTAAAGCATCCATCGTGGGCTATAAAACACACACCACCTCCTGCTCAGGAACTTTTAAAGCCACAAATGCCAGATGATGGCAGAAGAACCTGGAGGAAAATCAGGACGTACCTGCTCAGATTCAACCCCTTTTCCTGGGCCAGCTGTGCTCTTTTCTGTTCACCATCAGAAAGAAGATAATGAGCTGCACGGTGCTTTGGCCTGAGATCTCTGAAGGTACTTTCCCATACTGCCAGAAAGGCTCTTTCAAGCATTGTGAACTGTTTTCAGTGACTGATAAAAGTTAAAAAAAAAATTTTTAAAAGGTATTTTACGCTTAAATCAGAAACTACTTTAAAAACACCAAACATTGCTGCTGCTTTTGTGGTTCCTTCCTTTAATTCCAGCAGTTATTACGGATCACAGGGAGCTGTGCACAAAAGCTGGTTATCCCTGTCACCCTGAGCCCTGAACCGTTCGGGACACGGAGTTACTTCTTAATTCACCAAAGGCACGGTGGAACAAGTGCAGGACACCCCAGGAAGTGTCCCCCACCAAAGGCACAGCACAGCTGGGTCAGGAAGGACGGCCGAGCAAACAGCCTCATTTAGATAATCCCACTGGTTTGACCCAAAGAGATACGACTTTATCAGGTAACAGAACTCCTGTGAGGGGGGGAATAGAGTGTGAGATCATAAACTGACAAAAGCTGGCTTTGCTGACTGAATCCAGAGGTTTCTGATGTGTCTGACACTTCACTGCTGTGGCTGGATGGGAAAGCGCATAGAGGAAAATAACGGCAACACCACAGAGCTGGGTAAACAGCCCCATTTAGAGCAGGAATTCCTTTTTCTAATTCTATTCCTGGGATTAGGAAGAGTAATAGATACCCTTTATGGGCAAATGATTTCTGTGTTATCATGAGAATAGCGGGCAAAAGGATGTGGGAGCAAATTCTGCGACTGGGATGGTGAATTTTCATGGTCATTCCCTGCTCCTGTGAGGAAGCTTTTCTGAAATCCAATAACACCACTTTCAGTAAAACCAGCCTTGGTTTGCTTTAAGTTGCATTTCTATTATGAATCTTGCCTTTTATTAAAAAGCCAAAGGTGCCCAAGCTCCAGAAACCTGAAACTTCCTGAAGTAACTCCAGCAGATGATGCCTGAAGGGCAGAGAGAGTCAGTCTTGGATTTTGGATCATTTCTTAGGTGATCCAAGAAAACTGACATGGACCAAAGGAAACTCTGAAGCCTGAACTGCCTGACAGGAGGCTGTGGACGTGGGGGTCAGTCTCTTTTCCCACATCACAAGTGACAAGATGAGAGGAAGAATCCTCAAGTTGCACCAGGGGAGGTTTAGACTGGAAATTAGGAACTATTTCTTCACCAAAAGGGTGGTCAAGCTTTGGAAGGGGCTGCCCAGGACAGCAGGAGTCACCATCCCTGGTGCTGCTTGAAAGCCCTGTGGATGTGGCACTTGGGGACATGAATCAGTGTTGGAGGAACTGTTGGACTCCGATTGGCCTTAGAGGGCTTTTCCAAGCTCAGAGATTCTCTGATCCTGTGGTTAATAAAATGTTGCAGTTCTGGGTTTCTGCCACTCAATTCCATAACTGCAGTGAGCAGCCCAACCCTGGAGATGATCAGTCGAAAAGCAACTCAAGGCACTGATTGTACAGAACACCCTCCCTCCCCCCAGGTTTGGGGACAAGAAAGAATCCAAACAAAACACTTCAACCAACTTCAACAATACCGAAGAAAACGACACCTTCCAAGCTGGGAAAGGGTCTGGAGCACTAGTCGGGTGAGGAATGGCTGAGGGAGCTGGGAAAGGGGCTCAGCCTGCAGAAAAGGAGGCTCAGGAGGGACCTTCTGGCTCTGCACAACTCCTGACAGGAGGGGACAGCCAGGGGGGTCAGGCTCTGCTCCAGGGAACAGGACAAGGGAATGGCCTCAAGTTATACCAGGGAAGGTTCAGGATGGACATCAGGAAGAATTCCTTCCCTGAACGGCTGCCCAGGGGGGTTTGGAGTCCCCACCCCTGGAGGTGTCCCAGGAGGGTCTGGAGGTGGCACTCAGAGCTCTGGGCTGGTGACAAGGTGAGGATCAGTCGCAGGATGGACTCGATGGTCCTGGAGGTCTTTTCCAACTTTAGTGATTCCGTAAATCAAGAACTCTGTGAAAAGTCGAACACACTCCCACAGAAGGAAGAGGGTAAAGAGCAGAAAACAGAGGAGGGACAAGGCCAAGGGAGGAGGACAGGACTCACCTCATCTCAGAGCTCCTGACAAGGACCACAGAGTCCCACCTGCCTCACAAACACCACCACAAACTTGCCCTTAAAACAGATTTAGTGTCCTACTGAAAGGTTTCCTCTTGGAAAAAGCACCTGGAAGGGAAGTAAGTATATTTAAAGGAGTCTGATCGGTAAAAATTTCCAGTTTTATGATGGTGAAATTGTTCCTAAGTATGCAGACTCCTGTTTTGAGTGACTAACAGATGTTTACACGGAGGATTTAGGACAGGAAGAATACAAATGCACTGATAAGGGCAGCCTAATAAAGCTTAGTCCTCAGTTAATTCACACAAGCAATTAACCCTATATACAGTGGGAAATGGCAGCAAGGCAAGGACCCTTTTGCTGCCCACAAGGAGCAGTTCTAGGAAGAATATCCACTCTAAGTATCAGGGAATCATGGAATGGTTTGGGTTGGAAGGGAAGTTAAAGATCATAAATATGTGCATTTTCATTCTTAATTAGGGCTGTGCTCTTTAATGAGCCTCACAGCAGCACACAAGGACCCAGCACCAGATCCCAACCAGGCACAATTCCCCAACCCCAACCCCAGTCCCAGCAGTCAGGATCCTTAAACACCTTTCTGCTCCATACACCCTGTGGGAATCGGCTCTAAATAATTTTTTTTTCAATTAGTATATTCTCACTCATCAATTCCTACTTCAAATTCCTCGGCAGAATTATTCCAAAATAAATATTCCAAATTAAAATTGTGCTTTCCTCACCATTCCCCCAAAAAAACAGTTTCAGGATGGCAAAAAGCAATTAATTCAAAGTAAATGGAAGTGTGAACCTCCCAATGCCTCAGACACCTTTGTTTGAGTGCTGCTACACAAATAAATCCCCTAATCCCCTGAAAAAAGGGGGAAATAATCCAGTCCCAGGCAAAGAAGGTAGCAAAGCCACCAGAAATTCAACTTAACCCCTGAATTCGAAGTCCCTGCTGGAGTTAGGCAGCTCCTGACAATTGTAGGAAATCAGAAAAATTGCCATTTTTTTTTTTCCCTCTCAGAACTCACTTAAATATCAACATGAAAAATAAAAGAGTTAGAAATAATTTGCCCTCGCTGATAAAAAACTGGTCACTTCCCGGCAATGTCAAAGAGTTGGTTCCCAGTAAAAGGAGCAGCAGGGAATTACAGGAGATCTATGTGTTCAAACAGAAAATTTAGTGGTTCGTTGCAGCCAGAGCTTGAACACAACCAAAAAAAAAAAAAAAATAATGAGAGCCTTTAACGAAGCTCTAATTGTGCAACAAGCCATACCAGGGAGAAAATGAACAGCAAAAGCCCAAATGTTTGGATAAATGGGATTATGAAACTCCAGAGCAGTAAAACAAAGACCAAAAAACACAAACGGTAATAAAGCATCATTAAAGGGGCTGTTGTGAAGCTCTGCTGAGGCACAGGTAAATGTCAGGTTACCCAGGCAGAGTTTGAGTACTCAAAAGCAATGTTTAATCGGATTTTTTGCTCTCCTGAATTTCTGGATGGATGATATTTCCCTTACTTAGGGATAATCTTTATTTTCCTATGAGGATACGTGGGGGGTTTTTTTGTCCCTTCTGAGACATGGTGCACTGTGAGAAAGGACCAAGCACCAAGACTGACCCTACAGGGGTCATTTGTCCCCTGTGTTCACTGCGTGACAGATTTCAAACTGGGCTTTGCATCTCCATCAGAAAAGCCACATCAATTTTAGAGCAAGCCCAGGAAATGCTGGAGAGTATCTGAATCTAGGGATGCCAAGATTTTCCCACAATAAAACCGGGGCAGATCAACCATAATTTTTTTTTCCAAAATTATAAATGACACCTGAAGTCCTGGCTGGCTTCACCTACTGAGGGATGATTAAGCTGCAAATCTACAATTACCTCTAATCTTAAATAACTGATAGGATTTGAACTCCCAACATACAGTAGCTCGGATGTGATATTACTGGGAGCTTTTTGAAGCCAATCAATAACTATTAAAGCTGGATCCCATCAGCTACCACCAGGTATTAGCCACTTTCTCAATATTTCAAGGATTCGGTTATTCTTAGCTACAGTTAAAGTAGTAAAATGAAGTGGTCTCATACTGACACTGCGATAAATACGAGATTAAATATAGAACAAATTTATTACTCCCCGAAGTCCTACTGAGCGTCCTGATTTTTTTTTTTTCCCTCTCTTTTTTCCCCCGTATCCACAACAATCTGGTTTACTTTGATGTTTTATTATCCCAGATCTAAAGCTCTCGACTGAAAAGCAAAGCCCTCTCCCGGGGTTCAAAGAACCCAACGCCGGCCACGCTGGGGGGGGGGAGGGAAGGGGACAAACTCCAAAGGGAAGGCGCGGATGGAGGAGGGACCCCCGCGACAGCCGTGGTGACACCGAGCGATTGGTGACACCGAGCGCCTGTGACAGCACCGAGCAGCACCCCTGGAGTGCCTCGGGCTGCCGGAGGATGGTGCCCGCAGGAGCAGGCTCCTCCTAATACCCTGCGCTTTGAAGAAAAGCGGAATAATCAACCCATTTTTTAAAAAAAAGCGCCCGTTCGAAGGGCTCCGAGGAGTTTTGAAGGAAAGCCGCTAATTATTACTTGGCTGGCTTTAAAAATAAATTAACCCGCCAAGCAGAGTCGGGATGGGTCTGGGCGATGATGGGTGACTCTAGAAGTGCACGTTTATGGCTCGCTGAACGTCCTTGATCCCAGTTTGACCCCGGTGGGTCCTCGCTGAAGAGCAGAGTACCCTGAAAAGCTGCAGGAGCAATGAACCACATCCTCCTCCACCAGCATCCGAATGGGATGAATCCACAAGGACGTTGAGTGTTTCGGTCTCAGCTAAATTCCCCTGGAAGTGTTTGAGGCAAGGCTGGAGCAACCTGGGACAGTGGAAGATGTCCCTGCCCAATGGAGGGGACTGGAATTGGGTGAGCTTTAAGGTCCCTTCCAACCCAAGCCACTCTGTCATTCCATGATTTATGACATGTCTTGGCATTTCTCAGCTCTCCTCACCTGGGATTCACCCCTAAGCAGCAATTCCAAAGTGAATATAACTGTCCCAAAGATGACAATGACAATCTAATCCAATGAAGGGATCCGGCCTCCACTACTGATGCATACACAGGAATCATAAAATAAATTTAGTCCCAAACAGGTAAATCTGATGGTGATGTCCAAAAGCTAGAAGTGGATTTTGCTGGAGACTCTGACACCTTCACCAGCTTGGAAAAGCAAGCCCACACTCTCGTAAGAAAATAAAAATTTATCTTAAGCAATGGGAACATTTTCCTTCTGATGTGTTACATCTTTCTGGGCCCCTCCTTTTCTACTAGGCAGGGATGCTGCTGCCTTCAAGACTGAACCAGATCATCTCGGGGACCTACAACCCCTTATCTCAAGAAGCACCACCAGAACCATTCCTAGCTGGCATCCTGGAGGCAGCCACCCTCTCCCAAAAAAAAAGCCAAAAAAGCTTAACGTGACAGAAACAGCCACGCTGTGCCAGCCCATCTCAGGGCCAGAGGGCAAATCCTGCCTCTACCAAGCTCCCAAGAGGAGATATGGCCACTGAGGACGAGTTTCTGGCAAGTGAGATGCAGAGGGCTCTATCCTTGAGCAGTGCACATGGTTGGAGTTTGAGATGGAAAGGCAAAAAGTATCCCTGCCCATGGGAAGGGGTTGGAACGAGATGATCTTTAAGGTCCCTTCCAGCGAGTCAGAAGGGCTCCGGTCTCACCCCACAGCGAGCTGCATCACGCTGGGGGCCGGAGCCTTTCCCCGCGTCAGCGGCACGATGCATTTACGTCAGCGTGTGACAAGGGGCCCGGAGTGACAAGGACTAAGGTGAGATTAGACATTCAGGAGCGAAGCGTGTCCTTCACGACAACAAGGGCGCCGGAGCCTTATCGCGCCGCCTTTGGGCACAGCCACGTGCCCAGGCACAGCCCTCAGCCTCCAGCTCCGGCCCCGGCTCCCATGCACATGACTTGGCAAGGCGCTGCTGCAGCTTTTCCCAAGGAAACCATCCCCGGCACGGCGTTATTTCCAAACGCTGGGAAATAAAGCCCCCACGCAACCTCCCGCTGCCACCGCCCGCCCACGTGTCGGCCGGACGGACTCCGTGAAGGAGGCGCCTTCCCGGCCTTTGTGAGTCTTCCATGAGGGAGGAACTGATGGGATTTCAGCAGCCGGCGGTGCTCCGAGTGTTGTCGGTGAGCGCTGCTCCGAATTATTTCCATTTCTAATTAATATTCATAAACGAGCCACAATGCTGCGCCTTCCATCAGCCGTCACACACGCCACCCACGCTAGATGAAAGGACAACTACACGAGATAAGCGGTTTATTGGATCAAAAGTCCCTTTTAGAGGAGGAGACAGCTACTGCAACAGCCTCCCAACTGATAGCATCCCATCACATGGAGGGAGTATCAGCAAATCTCCCTCTTTAAACCCGAGATTCAGCACAGGGAACGCACGACGCAATTATGATGTTAATTTAGCTGCATTTTGCTGCCTGCTCGAGGCTCGAGCTGGAGGGAGGAACTTCGGTTTGAAGAGCCGCCACTGAAAATGGCTACTTCAAAAAAACTCAACTGACATCCATTTATACCATCAGCTTTGGAGTTTAATCCCCTGCTGTCAGCACCGCTGCCTCACCTGGCTGGTTTGGGGCAAGGACTCTGCCCTTCAGCTTTTGCCTTTACCAACCATCTGCATCTTGCACCAGCAGGATCCTGAAGGAGCTTCACCTGTCCTCCTCCCCAGACTCAGCTTAGGCAGCAGAAAACAAGGATTTCATCTGCTTGCACTGAACGTGGCCTGGGAATAACAGCTGTTATTGTCCACTACCCCTACACAAGGAAACTACTAAAAAAAAAACACCTGACGTTCACATCAAGCCCAGGCAGGATGACAGAAAACACTGAGAGTGTAACACCACATTCCCCCCCTCCACTGATGGGAAACGAGTGTTCCCCAGCTTTAGACTGAAAGACAGTAGGGTTGGATTGGATATGGGGAAAATAGTCTTCCCTGTGAGGGTGGGGAGGCCCTGGAATAGAATTCCCAGTGAAGCTGTGGCTGCTCCTGGATCCCTGGAACTGTCCAAGGCCAGGCTGGACGGGGCTTGGAGCACCCTGGGATAAGAGGAAGGTGTCCCTGCCCGTGGCAGAGGGTGGGACTGGATGATCCTCAGAGACCCTCTGAACCCAAACCATCCCAGAATTCCATGATGAAAAGGAGCAGAGGAAGGTGCATTGCCCACTGCTCTCCAGAGCTACTCTGCTCCTCATCCATGAGGGACCCAAACAGTCTGCCCAAGAAAAAGCATATTTACACCCATTGCCAGAGAGGGAAAGTATAAATATTTCCAAAGCTCTATGAAGGCTGGTACTTACAGTCATGCTTTGAAAGGGAAAGAATAAAGCAAAATATTCAATTAGAAAAAATTACTATAATTGCAGGTTCTATTTTATCCCTCCATTAAAGCAATAAAGTGCCTCGAAATATTGCTGAGCTGGGATACAGAGCTTAGTGCTACTTAACATATTAATATACATCCAGGGGGGTTAATTTAATTTAGATCTGCATGAGGGTCTTCTCTCCTCCCTGGCTGCTATGGTCTCCCTCTACACTTCCAGCTGGATATCCGTGCACGCTTCTCCCCCATTCCAAGGGACAGACACGCAATGCTGAGGCTGAACATAAATTCTGACGTGTGCCACACACACCTCTGTATGAGCCAGAGGACATCGAGCACATCCATGCACAGCTCCACACACACCGGCTCCCAGCTTAATCCGTATTTACCTGCCCCTCAAAGCTCTGATGTCTGAGTATTTGATTTTCTATCGGACAAAAACGTCCAATTCCTGCTCCTTGAACATCAAACAAAATCCTCCCGGAAATGTAAAATCATCCCGTTTTGCTCTAATAGCACATAAATCCCACGGGATGGGATTTGCTCTCGAAATTCACTGAGCAAGGAACAGCTGAGGCTGAAGAAGGGGCTCTTCCTCCCAGCCTTGGCTCTCTCCATGCTTTCTCCACACTATGGTGCCATGAGCTGCAGTTTTCCGAATATAACCTCGCTCTTCCCTGCGACAGAAGATAAGTGAATCTTATTTTAGGGAGCCCTTCATCCTTTTAATTAAACAAATTAATATCACTTCTCCGTATCTCACAGCCTCCATTATCTTTTGTGAACTCTTACAATTCTGTTGTAAAGATATATTGAAAAAGCGCTAATTGAGATAATCTCTGGAATTCAAGAGTTGCTGTATTTTTAGCCATGTTTTAAAACTATTTTCCCTTTGTTTCTGGAATGCCTCCCATCCTTCCTCCCATGCCAGACTGTTTACATTATTTAAATGCCTTCTGCTTATACCACTCTTTACAATTTTTACTTCAACAACATCGGCCTCCGTTGCTCTTTTTTCCCTCGCTTAGACATAACT
This sequence comes from Regulus satrapa, assembly GCA_013396955.1. Lineage (NCBI taxonomy): Eukaryota > Metazoa > Chordata > Aves > Passeriformes > Regulidae > Regulus > Regulus satrapa. The sequence continues at coordinate 70,044 of VWZN01000429.1, read as the reverse complement.
GGGATGAATTCCAATCCCAAACTCAAAACCACTCCTGGTGCTTTACTGCTGTCTTCTGTGTTTGGTAGATCAGGAGACATATTTCTGCCATCCTGTCATCCAGGGGCTGCCTGTGTGGAGGAACCAAGCATAAGGAGTTAAACTGATCTTTTTTTTTTTTTTTTTACAAGAGAAAATGAGAGAATGACGATTTTCCCAGAGACTGGAACTCTTTAAACTCACAGGGATAAGTGACATGTCTCTGCCTTAGGAGATGATCCTCAGCCACCCCACTGAAAGGATGGGGGAAGCTCACATCTCCTGGACTTTTTTGGAGAGTTTTGATGTCCAGTGTCCATCACAGAAACAAAACATGATCCTGCTCCCTGCCCCTACAAAAAAACCCACAGAACCCCATGGGCTGAGGGAGGTTCTGGCAGCTGGACATGACCCTCCCTCACTCAGGTTTGGGTTTTTCCCACAGGGTTAATTAGCAAAGTGATAAAGGCAGCTCCAGCTGCCAGAGCCTTTTATATCACGGCTCTTGAGGAGACTTTAATAAAGGCTCTGCCAAAATGGTGGGGATTTCTTGGGAAACTCCTCCCACACCAAGCAGACCCGTGAAGGTACAAAAGGTGATGAAGCTCAGCAGCTGACAGGAGTTTTTCCAGCATGAGCCCAGACCTCTCAAGTGTCCATTTAAAGCTGTTCACAACAGGCTTGGTTCTCCTAGTGCCCATTCATTGACAGGGCACTGAGGCAGCGTTTCAGAGAGATTCCTGTCTCAGTCCTATTTCCCAGTGGGTTTTAAAGGGACAGGGAGGAGGAGATGCTTATTCCCTCAGCCCATCCTGTGCTAAGGGGGGTCCTTAGGGAGGGTGTATAAAAAAGAGGGAGAGGGACTTTACGTGGACTGATAGTGACTGGACACGTGGGAACGGTTTTAAAGCAAAAGAGAGATTTAGGTTAGATATGGGAAAAAAATTCTTTCCTGGGAGGGTGGGCAGGCCCTGGCAAAGGGTGCCCAGAGAAGCTGTGGCTGCCCCTGGATCCCTGGAAGTGTCCAAGGCCAGGCTGGGTGGGGCCTTGGAGAAACCTGGGATGGTGGGAGGTGTCCCTATCCATGGCAGGGGGAGGAACAGGATGGTCTTTAAAGTCCCTTCCAACCCAAACCAAATGTTCTGTGACATCACTCTGTTCCACGGTTAACACAGGGATATTGCTTTGGGATGCCAAAATCCTGCTGCAAGTAAACCAAATCAGAACAGAGCAGAGGAAGAAGAGGTCATGATAAAGGTTCTGGGCTTGAACACAGAAGGTTTCAACAAAGCTGCCAATTCTGCAGAAGATCTTCTGTGCAGCTGAAGTCACTTAAGGACAGGCTGTGAATATTTCAGAGGTGAGCCTGAGCTCTCACAGATTTCCAAAACAAGGAGATGTGAGAAGCAGCATAGTCTTCAGGTCCCATTATAGTCTTGGGGACACATTTGAGATGGCCTTTTGCTCTATTTGTTTGTCTCTTAGCCAAGATTTGATTTTGTTCCTGGTTCAAGATATGGAAGGAAGGAATAAAACACCCATTTATACTGAAATAACTCAAGTCCATCAGTGAAATTTGTTCAGGAATGGACAAATAGCAACTCCTGAGATTCCTCCTCAGCATTGGAAATGTGGCTCCTCTGCTCCAGCATTACCATATGATGAAACACAGGCTGGAACTGGAATACCGGGTGGTAGGAAATGTAAATCCCAAGCGTAGTGAGTGACAAAAAAATATTAAAATAAAAATTCATCCATGGGGAGATGCAGTGGGCTGCTCCTGGGACACAGCTAAATGCTCAGTCCCAACATCCAGAAGATTTTGAGAGCATCCTTGGCCCTGAAGCCCAAAGGATATGGGATGTGCACGATCTTCTGCCCTGCAAAGATCAAGCAATTCTGCTCCACAGGGTTAAAAAAAACCATATTCCTCCCTCCATCAGACTGCTGCTAGGTTGGAAGATTTTCTAAAGATCCTCATCCCCTGGAAAGCTCTTTCCCCATTTTCTTGGGATGCTGTTTGGAAAAGCATCTCAGTGCCCTAAAGCATCACAGTAGGCTTGGCCATCATTCTGAATCCCAGCACATCAGAAGAAGGTGGGTCAATGAAGTGACAATATTTGGCACATGTTCTTTGCTTACGCCTTTAATTACAATTTAATTTTCTCTCTAGAAAAGCCTTACTCTGACTCACAATTCCTCCTGCCTAAAAGCTTCCAGGTGTTAAAACACTGCCTTGTACTACTGCTGATTTTCACTACAGTCAGGTGCTAAAAATCAAGTCAGGATTCAAGGGAAATGAAGCAAAATGAGTACAGAGTGAAGTTGTGCAAGGGATCCAGACTTCTCCATAGGCTCACCTTGGTTCCCCAAGGAAAATTACACGTTTGACGTCCCATTTCTGCTCCTTGCAGTCTCAAGGCAGAGAAAACAGCTCTCCTCCAAAGAGATGCTTTATCACCATCAGTTCTTCCTCCATCCTTTTCATTAAAAGAAATGCTCCCTGAATAACCTACATTTGTTCAGAGAGGAGAACCACTGCAAGGAATAAAGCTGGCTCAGTGCAGCTGAAAGCAAAATGGAAGTGTCTGGAAAGGTGGAAAATACAGAGCCCGGAATTTTAATACACAAAAAAAATAAAAAATAAAATAAAAAATGGTGAGCCATCTTTCCTCCTTCCCTTGGCACCCTGCCTCCCCTCCACCAGGAAAGGCGCTGTCAGGCTGCTGCTGGCATTAGAGATAAAGCCATAGGGAGAGTGGGGGAAAAGAAAACAAACAGCTGTTTTTCCTGGAGTTCAATTTGAACAGCAGAAAAGGGATATTGTGGTCAAGGACCACATGGGTGGCAGCGTTTAGGAAAGCAGCCTGAAACCCAACTTCAAAGCAGTTGGGTTCCCTTCCAGTTTCTGGACTCCTGGAGATGCTGTCCCCAAAATACCTTGCAACGGTGTCTTCACCTTGAAAGCCACGGAAATTTTATGCTGATTCCAGTAAGAACTAAGTCAGGTCACCCAAGCAGCTCTGCCTCCCTTTCCTCCTCCCCAAAAACCAGGGCAGGGGCGTGATGAGCTGCTGCCACCGCCCAGCCACAGGGCACCGCGCAGCTCTTCCTCACCAGCATCCAAGAGCGAACAAAACCTCAGTTTCTCCTCCAAATCCCACTCCCAGCAGGTCAGGGCAGGGTATTATCCCTCCCAAGGAAAGGTTTGGAGAAATCTCTGCCCTCCCAAGGCTCTGGCCCAGCAGATCCGCTCCAACATCTGTGGTTGGACCCCCTCTAGTGGGAACCACTCAACAAGACACGGAGCACCACCACCACCACGGGCGGCCACCCTTGGAGACCCCACCCAAGGGATAAAGCCCTTTTCCAGTCCTTAATATGGTTTTCATCATCATCATTTCCTCTCTCAAAACCTACACGCTCTGTAGATTGTTGTTGGACCTCCACACCCACAGCCCTGCACTTCCTTGCGGAGATCCTGCAGAAATGGGGGTGGAATGGATAAGTTTTTTTGGAAGGGAGAACAACCTCGCTGGAAAAAAAAAAAATATAAAAAAGTTATACCCCAGACCTGATTTTGTAGGGAGAACATATTTATCATCTATCCCAGAATGTCTTCCCTCTGCCAACTTGTCAAAAGCTGACAAAACTCCATACTATAAAAGCAAGCTGTTAAAACTTGGCTAAAAGGAAAAACTCAGCTGCCAGACAGGCTAACCAGAAAAAGCTGAAAAAAATATTCCAACGTGCCAGGGAAGGCAGTAAATTTACAGAAAGGCTCTACAGAGCTGAACATCCCAAACCAAGGCGAGGAGGCAGCATTAGGTCAGAAGCTTCTGGTTCATCTGCTGCTTCACAAGCAGATGGCTCCCACTTTGAGGGATTTGGGCAGAGAACTTCAGAGTTGTAGCTGCCTGTATTTCTAAAGTATCCAAAATAATGTGTCTCTAACTGACAAAAGTTCACCCCAGACAAAGTATTTTAGGAGAGCCTGAACCCACTCAACACAAAGTCATTAAATGCCACATATTCCATTAAAACCCATTGATTCATCCTTCCACCTCCGAAGATGAACAGCTCACAGATTTGGTCTTTCCACTAATAAAAGAGATGCCAACTCTCTGCCTAAATGTTAGGAATTTCTCACCATGTATGTACACAAGACAATTTTTAATGTCACAACAGCGACAAGGGTCGTTGTGGTTTGCTGGGGTTTCTTGTACAGAATGTTTTTCTCCTAGATCTCTACTCAAATCTATTTTAATAACAAGCCCCATAAATAGAGCACGCTCATGTCCGAAAACTCACCACCACGGGTAGTTCAACAGACACAGGGAGATTTCCAGCTGCTCGGCATTCATTTTAGCTCAGCTCCACACGCCGTTAATCCAATGGAATCCAATAATGTTTGCTTTAATAGCGCGGCGCAACGCAAGGGATCGGGGACTTTCCACTCTAAACCCCCTGTTCCAGGGCAGCATCCCTGACCCAGTAACCCACTTCCAGCAGAGGTTAAGGAAAGGTACATCACACAGGGAAGTTCACTCCTGTCATTCTTACAACCCGTGCAACGACTCAAGATACCCAAACTTCAACTTCTCCCGAAGTGACGGGGCTGAACAGCTCCAAGCAACAGCCCTGTCTTCATCCAGCAAAACCACAGCATCCCTCTCCCCAAGGAATGACCCTCGCTTGTACTGCAGCACCTCTGTAATGAGCACAATGCGTCCCAACTGGCAGCCTTCACTTTTTGGATAGTCTGGATGAACTGTCTGAGTCCTCAAGACAATCTAAGATTTGAGAGGAAAGGTGAATACTCTAGGTTTATGAAGGTAAAAACCCCAGGAGCTGAGTTTTATTGGTGGGAATGGCATTGGAGATCAGACTACTGGCATCCATTTGAGATCAGACTACTTCCAGCAAGAATTCAAAATATATCTATACACACACACACACACACACACACACACATATGTTTTTACTATTTTTCCAACAGCCACTATAGACAGACAGTATTAACACATCCTTCAGATCCCAGCTGAACTAAAAAAAAACTCACAAAAACCCCAGGAATATCACTAAGCCCCCCCCTCAACACTTGCACTGCCCCCTCAGCCCTCCTGCCTGGTCACGATCCACCCTCTGAATACAACACAAACAACAAAGCCCCCATCCAGACTGCTCCAAAACAAGCTCCTTCTCCCACAATCCTGACAAAACGAAGAGACAGCCTTGCTATAATAAGATCCCGATGTATATTTATATTTCTGCCATAAAATGCTATTTATTCACCATCTTATTGGCGAGTCTCCCCGGTATTTACGAGAAGAAGCCGCCACAGGAATTGTGTCATCCCTCAAAATCCAAACGCAGATTTACCTAACCAATTCAGGATGAGAATTCCTGTACTACTCCAACCTGCCCCCCTCTCCACTTCTCCACGATTTCGCTCCCAGCTGCTGAGCAACACCCACGACATCCCCTACGTAAGGTACGATCCTGATTACGCTCCATGCAGTGGCAGCACGGATCCGTGATCCCACAGGAGACCGGGCTCGGAGCGTTACGCACCGAACTTACGCTGTCCTGGCTTTTCCTCCTCCATCCCCACGTCTAAAACTTCTCCCCCAGCACGCAGCGATTGCGCCGCGGGCGAAGGGGGCCAAAACCAGTGCGTTCCAGTATTAGTCCCATCACCGCATCCGAGATTAATTTTAATGGCGTTGGCAATAGCTGTGGTGGGAACGCAAAAAGACACCCTCGTGGAGGCTGCTCCACAGATCCCAGGAAGTTAATCCTGGCTCTGGTCAGATATAGGGAGTCAGCTCCGCGCCGTCCCGTGTCCCTTAAAGAGCAGGAGCTGGGCGCTGGTGGGATTAGAGATCAACAGGAGAGAAAGCTCCCTGATTTCACCGAACGTGATCCAGGCTGCAGCACTCCTTGTCAGTCCCCTTTGGCATTCCCAGCCCTGCACAACCTCAGAAGCAAACGTTTTTCCTCTGCATTAGCATAGCAGGGAAGAGTCTGGGCAACTTGAGCTTTGTTTCCTCCTATGACCCAAAAATCAGCCCCCCACAAGCACCCCCTCTGTCCCTGCCCGGCATCACTTCAGCATCCCCCTCCCCACGCGCTCACTCGAGCGTGCCATGGCACGGGGTGTTTGTGCACAGCTAAAACAATCATTTCTTCTGCCTGACTCCAAGAAAGGAAAAAATCCGACTTGCCAGAGGAGCATCTGCATTGAGAACCGCTTTTGCTGATGGGATCAGCACTTGGGAGTACCAGGGGAAGCAGCAGAAAGGGTCGCGGACTAATTCATCATCCTCGCACGCACCACCCGCAGACATCCCCCTCCCGCCACCCCCCAGCCCAAATCCCGGCCGTAAAAAACCCATAAAAATAGAATAAACCCCCAAGCAGAAGTTGAGAACAAATGTGCTTTGAATGCTGCACAAATGACATTGAAGATGCAGAAGAAATATGTATTTGCTGTTGCACTGCATGATTGCATGGGCTCATTTCCTACGTACACATCTCACGCACCCTTCCAACGCAGATCCCCTCCCCTCCCCTCCACCCCCGCGGCTTCTTCAAAAAAAAAAACCAAAAAAAGAAAAAAACTGGGAAAATAAAAATCTTCGATCCCTAAGGATTATTTTAACAGCTACAAACACCCAGTGACCCCCATCTGGAGCCTCTTCCCTACAGGCCGACCCAGCCCTGGGGTGGAGGGGATGCAGCCACCACCCCGTGACACAACCCAGGGTCGTCCCTCTATCCCCAACCCCAAATCTCACACCCCTTCCACGTTCCCAACCAGCTCGGAGGATGCTGGGCCACGCCAGGTTTTTACAGCTGTCCTTACACCACCTCTTTCCGTAAGCCCGACATCTCTGTGGCAGTGTTTGCATCCACAGGCTTTCATCCTGGAGAATACCTCCCTGCCTCCTCCCACCTCTCTTTTTGGGGAGGATAACGTAATTTCCAGCTCTTACTGGAGGATGCTTTTTTATTCCTGCCGAGCCGGAGGTCACTTCCCAGACCCGTCCTCGGGCCAGCGTCTCCTCCATCCCAGGAGCTCTCCCTCCGCCAGGGAACAGTCCCCTCATCCCTGACCTTCAGGCTCACACCGGCAGCCCCACCGCCGCCGTCCCCACCGAGGAGCTTTCTCCTTTCTCCAAAGCCACAGCCGAGGCATCACGCTGCGTTTTTCCGCTCCTTTGGTTCAGGGGGGAGTCAGCGAGCCAGCAGCTCCCGCTCCCGGCTTCACCGGCTCGGGAGAGGCTCCCGGGGATGGATGAGACCCGCACCCCTCATCCCTACGGGATCTGCCAGGGGGACATCAACCCTCTGGAGCCGGCACATCCCAGTGCTCGGCAGCCACGGGTCCGCCCCCCTGCAGACCCTCTCTGGAGCAGCCCCTGCATCCTATGGGGTCTTTTTCTGGCTCCAGGAGAGGGGTGGTGGGGTGAATCCTCCCCCAGGGCCACAGGACCTCCCTCTGCAGCGCTGTCACTGCCAGGGTCACCTCCAGCCCCGGGCCAGTCCTGAAGGGAAGAGCAGCTCCATGACCCCCCTCCCTGTCCTGCCCCATGTCTGTGGAGCACCATCTCATCCCCACGGAGCTGGAATCCCTTCCATCCCACACCATGGGGGGCACACAACTGTGTCCCCTCCAAGCTGAGGGGAGACGGAATCCCTCTCCCCAGCCCCACACACTCATTTTGGGGAGCATCTCTGCTTCCTTTGGGGCTCTTCTCAGTGAAGAAGGGGTGATCCCAAATCTCCATGTGGGGAGCACCATCTCATGTCCTGCTTGTACCAACCAACCCCACTCCTCTCACCTCAGCCCCACAGACACATTTTGGGAGAACTTCTCCTCCCCTCAAATGTCCCCCCAACACAAGAGGGGACCTTGATACCTCCTCCACCGTGGGGAGCACTGGCAAGGGTCCACCTCAGACCATGAGGTGACAATGACTCCCATGTCCCCCACCTCAGCCCCCCTAGGCTCATTTTCTGGGAACTCACTCAAAGTTGGAGCAACCCCCAAATCTCCCCTCCTTCTGCACGTGGGGAGCACCGCACTGACCACCACCACCTCAGACCACGAGGTGCCAGCGAGCCACGTCCATCTCAGACCACAAGCTGACAAAAACCCCCCACCTGAGCTAGGGACAGCGACCCACGTCCACCTCAAACCGTGAGGTGACACTGACCCCCGTCAGTGCCACCTCAGTCAGGGGACAGCAATCCACCTCCAGCCATGAGATGACACTGCTCCACGTCTGCCTCAAACCAAACCATGAGGTAACAGCAATGGCCATCTGGTCCACCCAGCTAGGGGACAGTGACCCACCGCAGCCCATCAGGGTGACACTGACCCCCATCTGCCCCACCTTGTCCAAGGGACACCGACCCACATCAAACCATGAGATGACACTGACCCACCTTAAACCAGGTGATAACACTGATCCACTCCAAACCAAGAGGTGACGCTGACCCACGTCCACCTTGGACCACGAGATGACAATGACCCATGTCCACCTTAGACCACAAGAGCGGAGAGCTCCCCACCTCGATCCAGGGGACAGTGACCCATTTTAAACCAGAGGGTGACACACGAGCTGAGAGTCACCCACACCGGCCCTCAAACCAAGCGCCGACAACCACCTCCGCCAGCCCCTCCTCGGCCGGCGCACACCGACCCACCTCGGACCACAGGGGACACGGACCAGCCTGGGCCACGAGGTGACACCGTCCCCGTCCACCTCAAACCAGGAGGTGACACTGCCCCCCGTCCATCTCAAACCAGGAGGTGACAGCGTCCCACGTCCCCCTCGCACCGGGAGGGCTCCGCTCCCTCGCACCGNCCCCCCGGCCTCAACCCAAGCCCCGCAAACCCCCCCCGCCAGCCCCTCCTCGGCCGGCGCACACCGACCCACCTCGGACCACAGGGGACACGGACCAGCCTGGGCCACGAGGTGACACCGTCCCCGTCCACCTCAAACCAGGAGGTGACACTGCCCCCCGTCCATCTCAAACCAGGAGGTGACAGCGTCCCACGTCCCCCTCGCACCGGGCGGGCTCCGCTCCCTCGCACCGGGCGCTCGCAGCCCCCGCTCCCCCCCCTC
>VWZN01000429.1:33641-49151 GCA_013396955.1 Regulus satrapa | reverse complement strand
TTCTTCTGCTTTTATGTTGATTCACTTTTGTAATTTCCTTTCTGGGGCTAAGTGTGGCACCCATTTAAATTATCTCCCGCTCTCATTTTACTCAAGTCATGTTATTTGCTAACAAAGATTCAATATGGAAAAACTGGAAGGTGACAACTACCTCCTTCATCAATGCAAATGGCAATAACCTCCTCTCCTCCATGGTGTAAATATAAACACTGAATCATCCCAGACAGAAATACCCTCCTGCATTTAGAAATATGAATGCACAAAGGAGACACCTGCTCTCATTTATGGAGTCATAAAACTCAAGTTTACCCACTGATTCCATGGCAAATCACTCAGGAGATCAGCAGCAGCATGGACACAGACTGAAAGTGTCCCCTGTGTTTATTCCAAGAATATGGCCATTCTTCATCCTTTGGTTACACTTGCACTTGGAAAGAGAAGATTAATTTTCCTTCCTGTCAAATTATTGGAATTATTTATTTTAAAAACCAACCCATACAGTTCCACTATAATTAATTTTTTCTAATAGCTCTTTGATATTATTAATAGCCTCTATATAACTTCTAAAGCAACATCAAACCTTCCATAAGTGATAATCTCTCTGACTAAGTGCTGCTGGGTGTACAGAGGCTTCTGCTGAGGGCAGTCTCAGGGTGATGTTCCTTTTTGTCAGAAACTCAACTGATGGAAGAGTGTGTGGAATTCTTTGCCATCAGACTTTCAGATGTTCTCTTCTGTAGTTGACAGCACTTGAGTTCAACCATAAAACCCCGGAATGCTTTAGGTTGGAGTGGAACATAAAGATCATTCAGTGCCACCCCCTGCCACGGGCAGGGACACCTTCCACCATCCCAGGCTGCTCCAAGCCCCATCCAACCTGGGCCTGGGCATTTCCAGGGATCCAGGGGCAGCCACAGCTGCTCTGGGCACCCTGTGCCAGGGCCTCCCCACCCGCCCAGGGAACAATTCCTTCCCAATATCCCATCTGACCCTGCCCTCTGGCAGTTTACAGCCATTCCCTCTTGAGCACCTTTTGAAGAAGACTATGAAAGTTCGTGACTTCCAGAGGATCCGTTGACTGCAGCCACCTCTTTGCTTCCTGAATCTCCATGAATCCTCTCAGTGGCACTGGGCAAACTCCACCCAAATGTGTATTTAACAGGAGCATTGCAAACCTCCAGCCCCCTGCCCCTGTGACAGACCCTGCACAAGAGGAGCATCCCCAGGGCTCAAACTTTTCTCAGCCCCTCTTGGAGCTGTTGGAAGAGCCCACAAGCATGGGCACCATTGTGGGGTCTGGGTCCAAAAGGCATTTTGGTAGATGTGAGGGTCCAACACATGTGGGTAAAACATCTCTGAGGAGATGAAAATTCCAAAACTTTGTCAAAATTCTCGAACAAGAGGAGAAAACCTTGTCAGAAAATCTCCCTGGGATGGGTTTGGCTGCACTGTGCCATAAGCCAGCAAAGCAGAACACAGGGACAGTTCCTGCTGAGTTATTTTTTGCGGAAGAATATTAAAGCTAAATGCACAAAGTAACACCATCCTTCTTCTCAGAGGCTGTATCATAGAATCACAAAAGGGTTTGGTTGGAAAGGAACTTGAAGATCTTCTCATTCCAAACCCCTACTGTGGGCAGGGATACCTTCCACAGACCAGGGTGCTCCAAGCAACTGATTCCTAAACAAAGTTAATCAATAAATCTGCACATGGGTCCATGGATCTTGAAGAGAAGACAAAAGCTAACAGCTCCAAAGGCAACCCTTCTCTCACCCTGCTGAAAATCCAAATCCTCCCGGCTCTGCTGGCTTCTGTTTTCATCCCTCCTCATGCTTTGAGCCATTCTCTTCTCCACAAGGATGGGTGTTTAGATGCTCTCCTTCTAATCAGCCACAATTACAGCCTTTCCCAGGATCTTCTGCTGCCAAATTGGAGGGGGAAAAGAGAGAAAAGGTTTTAAAAAATAAGGGAGAGAGGCTAATGCTTGCAAAGACATATGTGTTTAGTGTTGTTGGCAGATTTGTAAACTTATTAGTGCCTCCACACACCATGTAATTAAGATCTACTGGTAATTAGTCAATAGTTAAAAATAGGGGTTGGTATTGTGCTGCTGAAAACGCCTACAAAATAATGTGTTCTCTGCTCTCAAGATGCAGTTAGTGTCTCTAAAAAATGTTAATGTAAAAAATATGTATTCGTTTCAGAAGCAGATTTTTTAGCAAAGGAGATTTCAGCGGGTTTCTCTGTGTGTGTGCATGTGTGCATCCAACCTATTTATCTTTCAACATTTCTGTGTGTTTGTGTGATGTCCAAAGAGCCTCAGTGCATGTTTTGTCTTGGATAAAAATGTTAAGCCACAAAACTGCAGACTCGGCACAGCCGTGGAGAGGGAACAGGGGCTGCTCTCATTTGTTGATTTGCATTGGAGTAAACCTGCTCATCAAAGGGAATTGTTCAGAAATCCATGGGAATGGCAGATGTGCAGCACCATGGGGCAGATGTCTGGTGTTTGGAGAGCCATGTGTGTATTTTCTAAATATTCGGGGATTACCACAGTCTATGGATATAATCCTTTAGTAACCTGGAATGTCAAAGACAACACAAAAGCTCTAATGCTTTGTAGCAAACAATTTGGCCAAACTGCCCTGGAAGAGCAGGTTAGAAGTCACTTGTCTTTATCCCATGAAAGAAGACCCAAAAGAGGTGACGTGTTTTCTTAAGATTTCTTAACTCCTGCTGTATAATGTGCTCCAGAGCTGTGAGAGTTGCTGGTGGTGTTCTGAAAGGACGTCTCATTTGGCTGTCATAAGCAATCTGTGGTGATTTGTTGTGCAGACAGGCATTTGTCTCAAGTAATCCAAAGGGCTTATTGTGATTGCTTGCTAGATCCAAGGAACGTAGAGTCGACTCGATGGGGGATTCATTTATTATGCTCCCAAACCTCTCCTAAATCTTGCCTTATGTCATGTGAATGGATTTGTCAGGCCACCCTCAGAGAGCAGCGATGCACTGGTTGGGGAGATTTACCTTTGCCAAGCAGAGTTGGTTGCTGTGTTGGTAGAGCTGCTCCTGGAGTGCCTGTGGAGAGGGGAATTCTGCTTCAGGAAAGAAACTGAATTGTTTTGTGCTCTGAAGAGAAGCACCTGTTGTTGACCTTAAGAGGAAAACACCCTACTCCAAATCCAGGGTAAAGCAGAAAAGAGCAAGCCTGGACCGTCCTACCAAGGAGAACAAAGTTATTTCATGGGTTCTCCATGATACCGCATGAGTTCATAGAGTCATAGAATAATGGAATGGGTTGGGTTGGAAGGGACATAAAAATCCACCTCACTGCAACCCCCTTGCCATGGACAGGGACGCCTTTCTCCCGCCCAGGTTGCTCCAAGCACCATCCAACCTGGTCTTGGACACTTTCAGGGATGGAGCAGCCACAGCTTCTATTTGTACCCTGTGCCAGGGTCTCCCCATCCTCCCAGGGAACAATTTATTTCCAATATCCTATCAAGCCCTGCTCTCTGTCAGTGTCAAACCTCATCCTCTCTCTCCAAGGTCTTGTAAATGGTGTTTCTCCAGCTTTCCTGTTGGCTCCTTTTAGCCACTGGAAGGCCACAATTATGTCACTCCAAAGTCTTCTCTCTTCCAGGCTGCACAGTCTCTACTCCCTCAACCTTTCCTCTCACAAGAGCTGCCCAATCCTCTGTTTATTTTGGTGCCTCTTCTTGACTCGCTCCAACCCATGTCCTCCCTGTGCTGGGGACCTCAGGTGGGGTCTCACCTGATGACAGCAGAGGGGCAGAATTCCCCCTTCCCCTTCTGCCCACACTGGGGGATCAGCCCAGGACATGGGGGTTTCAGGGCCAGGGCATGTCCAGCCTCTCACCAGCACCCCCAAGTCCTTCTCCTAGGACTGCTCTTGATAGGTGACATCTGGAAAACCCTCTGAGTGTCCCTGCTACCCAGACACCTATCACTGGTGCCTTTGAGTTCACAGTAGGATTTATAGCAATGCTTCTTTAATGCTGGAAATTAATTTCAATTTCATTGTGTTCAACTGTGGCATTTTATAGAGTAAGTTTTCTCACTCTAGCCATCTAATAGCCATTGAAACTTATTTGCAAATAGCTATTTCAGGCATGAATGTGTCCTTTGAATCCTCTCACCCCTTCCCAAGTCCTCTTTCCCTGGTTAAGAATGGCAGTTAACCAGCATGTGGCAAATACTTTGGGAATGTCATAAAGTTCATTACACAGAGCTCATGAGCAGAGCCATGTTATATGATGATAACTAAAATATATAGATCCATATTGGGGATGCAGTTTGTTTCTAATCAAACAAAATAGTTAATTTAAAAAAAAAAAGAATCCAAACAAATTATAGAATCACAGAATGCTTTGGGTTGGAAGGGACCTTAAAGATCATCTCATTCCCTGAGCAGAGACACCTTCCTCTAGATGAGTTTGCTCAAATCCTCATCCTTGAAGCCCATTCCCAAATAAAGTGAAACCAGCAATATTTGAACAAGGAGTGGCTTTAAGATTTCCCTTCTTGGGGAGCTGTGCCTGTCATATGCAGTTTCACCTGGGAGAAGACACTGGTGGGATATTTTTGTCTGCTTGGGTCTAGTAGAAACTCTTGCAGGGATGAAGGAGGTGTTGGAGCAGGTGGGAATTATAAAGACACAGAAAACTGATGGGCACTCTGAGGCTGTGATCTCCCTAGCCTTGTTTTCAAAAGAGACCAGGAAAACATAAAAACACTCTTTATTCCCATGGCTCTTTTCTGCTTCACTTCTTCCAGCTCTTTTATAAATCGCCATTCCCAAATCTCACTGTCCAGCCTGGGCTCACTCGGGACTCAAACACATCCTGCAGCATCACCTTGGGGCAGGTGCACGTTTCTCCTGGAGCAAATCTTCATTTACCAGCTGATCAGCCACCTCTGGGGAGCACCAGCTCATGATCCCCACTCATGCCAGAGCTTGGGAAGAAGTCACTGCATGGGAACTGCTGGGGTGTGAGGACCTCTGGGACAGGCAGCTGCCAAGGCTGGACAGTGACAAACCTCTCCAGAGGGACTCTGGACATCTCCTGCACAGCCTGCAAAATCCTGGAGGACTCGAGGACTGGGAATAGGAAACAACTGCTGGTCTGTTCCAGAATGTGAACTAGGAAGAAAAGCCTGTTTGAGGCAAATGGCAATGAGTTCCAAGAGTCCTTTAGGGTAAAAATGTCTGGAGAGTGGAGTTATTAAAGAGAAATAAGTGTTTTCCCTCATCTTAGTTTTCTTATAGGACCTTGCTAGTGGCCGACAGTGGGGAGAAAATGTGAGGTGAATCCTTGATTTCACAGGATCATACAGGTTGGGAAAACCTTCAAAGGACATCATGTCCAAACTTGGACCACTTTGTCAACTAAACCAGAGCATTCAGTGTCACCTCCAGCTGTTCCTTGAACACCTCCAGGGATGGTGATTCCACCATCTCACCGGGCAGCCTGTCCCAGTTTTTCACAACCTATTTTGTAAAGAAAATCCTCCTGAAGTGCAAAAAATTTGAAGCAATCCAACCGCTGTAATGCTCCTGGGGCACCCTGCTCCCCTGGAGGATGCACAGGAGCAGTTTGGCCCAGGGTGAGGAGAGGCAGGAGCAGCCCCCGTGCTCCTGTCCCTGCAATACACAACCCGTCAGGGTTTGCTGCCCAGCGATGTCTTTTCTTCTCGCTTTGGTGTTTTGCTTTGAAAGGCAGTTCTGGTGACTCTGATTTGTGATGACAGCAACTTCAGTGGCATTTAAAGAGACTGGAAGGAAGAGATAAATAAGCTTGAAGATTGCTTAATAAAGCAGTGGAAGAATTGTTCTTCCCTGTGAGGTTCCTAAAGACGAAGCCAGGCGTGGGAATTCGTCTCGCCTTGTTTTAGCCATCTAGAAGTTGGGCATCTTCCTTATCCAAGCTGATCCTTCAGAGTTTCTCTGGAGGATTAGGAGACGATGGAAGGCAATTCCCCTCCCTGTTTTAGGCAGGTATTTTGGGACAGGAGGGACCATGCTCTGGAGGTGTCCATCCTTTTTTTGCTGGCTGCGCAGAAATTTAACTTTTAGAGGGGTGAAATTAGGCAAAGGCAACCCAGACCAGACAGAGTGAAAAGAACCTTGCTCAGAGATAAATCCTTTGATTAGGTGACACTCTGAGTCTTGCTTCTCAGGTTGCCAGAGAGCCAGGAAATGGCGAGTTTGGTCTTTGGGAAGTGTCACAAACTGCTCCTTGTGGCATCTCCCATGGGAAACCCAGCCAGAACCAGAGAAACCCACCTCCTGCTCTGCTCAGGGGATGGGCAGTGCAGGACAGAGGGAATCCCATGGAGGTCAAGCAGAGCTGGAGGACAGCAAGGACTCCTCAAAGAGAAGTTTGAGGAACTCAGTTCTCTGCTGGTTAGGCTGATCAGAAGGGGCACAAGGGAGTCTGCGGCACAAATGTTCAGGTTGAGTCTCGGAGAGGATAACAAGATCTGGCATTTTTAGGGCAGAATGGAAAGAAGATTAGAAGAAAAAAAAAAGAAAGAAAAAAGAAGCTGAAACAGCAGCAAACAATAACTCTTGATCTAAATCTTACAGATCACTGTACTTGCAGTGGGGCAACTGTCCAGGTAAAGTCTGCGAAACTGGGCCTGTTGAATGAGACCTACCTTCACCCAAAAAGTTCTTAATTATCCTTCCACCACTAGCAGATTGTGCAGGCTTGACTAATCACTCTGCAGCACCTGTAATATTTCACCTTAAAAGATGAAAGGATTCCCATTCCTCTGAGACATTCCCATCCCTGTCTTGTTACTGTGGACTCCCTATCCCTGGAGATGTTCAGTACCAGGCTGGGTAAGGGTCTGAGTGACCTGATTTAGTGGAAGGTGTCCCTGCCCATGACAAGGGGTTGGAACTGGATGTTCTTTAAGGTTTACTCCCTACCCCAACAGAAAACATTCCACATTTCTATGATTCAATATAAAGAGAGAATTAATTCATAGACCTGAACATGATGAACGGTGCTGGGAATGGCAGAGGGAATGGTTTTAAATTAGGAGAAGTTTAGAGATCAGGAAGGAATTGTTCCCTGTGAGGGTAGGGAGGCCCTGGCACAGGGTGCCCAGAGAAACTGTGGCTGCCCCTGGATCCCTGGAAGTATCCAAGCCCAGGCTGGACGGGTCTTGGAGCAACCTGGGATGGTGGAAAGTGGAAGGTGAACCTGCCCATGGCAGGGGTCAGGCTAGATAAGCTTTTAAATCCATTCCAAGCCATTCTGTGATCCTGATGATCCTGCTTAGGACAGGTCAGAAATCCCCCCAAGAAATCTCCAGATGAGAATGGAACACATTGCTCTTTCAAGTCACCGCTGCACAAGGTGCTGCTGTGAGGATGCAGCACGCCCGGAGTGTGGCTGTTCATTAATTAACATTCCAGGGAGAAGCTGCTGGTTCCACTCCCGTGAGCAAGTTTCCCTCCTCGCTGTGGCTGCAGCTCCCAGCTGTCAGGAGGATTTGGTGCAAGGTGGCCGGGCCAGCAGGGTGAGAGGCAGCAAACTCCTGTTTTCAGGGGCTGGGGCAGTGTTGTGACACTCCAGGGACAAGCACACACCCCGTTCCCTGCTCCGAGTTTCTCACGGGGAGTTCAACAGCCTTGGATTGCTCATATGTGCTTTCAGGATATCATGTACACCACTGCTTCCACCTCCTTGTCAGCAGCTTTTTTTTATCTCTTCTTGATTAAACAAAACATTTAAATCCTTATCTCTTACCATGTCTCAATCCTGAGACAAGTCTGTGTGGCAGAATATTCAAACCAGCTCCCGGTGCCACTTGTTTCAAGGAGCACAGATGGGCTTCAGGTTAATTTTAGGTGTAATATTTTGCTGAATCAGGATCTTCCCCTGCAAAGGACAACTTCCTAGGTACAGAGAGGGCAGTGCAAGGAGACATCCCTGTTGCTTGCTGCAGGAGACACAAGCTAACTCTGGTTTTGCAGGAGAAAATGTGCATGGAAGGACCTCACAGCTTCCTCCTGAGCCTGCAAGGCTACCTTGACTAGCTTAATAGAAGTGTTGATAGAGGGTGACTTGGGAGCTGGAAGTCACCTGAGGGTCGAAGCCATGACAGCTGTCCAGCTTTAGGAAGGATCTCAGTGTTTTCAATGTATTTTCTATCCCTGTTGTTCATTCATCCATCCAGGCTGTGCGTGAGCCTCAGCCAATCCAGTCCTTGGACTTTTCCTGCTGGATGGAGACATATTCACCTCTGAGTTTCCATCTAAAGCACTTGAACCACAGCTTGTGTCCCCACAGGTGAGTGGTGCCACAAGCTCCTTTTGGAGTCATTGCTGCTGGGAAACAGAATCACAGACTCATGGAATGGGTGGGGACAGGAGGAACCTTAAGAAATCATCTTGTTACAACACCCTGCCACAGGCAGGGGCACCTTCCACTTTCCACTGTGCCAGGTTGCTCCAAGCCCTGTCCAGCCTGACCTTGGACACTTCCAGGGATCCAGGGGCAGCCACAGCTTCTCTGGGCACCCTGTGCCAGGGCCTGCCCACCCTCTGAGCAAAGAGTTTCTTCCTAAATCTCTAACTCTTCCCTGTCAGTTTGAAGCCTCTCCACTCGTCCTATCTCTCCATGCCCTCGCCAGAAGTCCCTCTCCCTCTTTTTTATAAGCTCCCTTTAATTACTATGAGGTGACAATGAGGTCTTCCTTTCCCGACTGAACAGCCCCTGCTTTTTCAGCCTGTTTTCCTAGGAGAGGTTCTCCAGCCCTCAGATTATTTTTGTGGCCTCTTCTGTGCCAGTTTCCCAGGACCTCACCTTTTTCCTTTGGAAGAGGCCCCAAAACACTCTCCCCCAAGTGGGCCGTGTGGGTTCTGTGGACAGAGGCAGCCAGTGGCTCTCACAGCACTGCAGCAAAGCCTGTTTTCCTGGTTCCCTCTGTACTTTCCCCCAGAGCTCGGGGAATTGTGGATCCGGGTGCGTTTGACAGTGTGAAGGCAGAGTAACAGTCTGGCAGCTTGGCCCCGCTGGGAAATCCTGTGCCTGCCTGGTGCTGGCTCCCGATGTCAGGGAGCTGCAATCGTGACCAGAGGTGATGCCTTCATTTCCAGGTGCTTCTGCTCTTTCAGCTATTTGCCTCCCCAAAATCACTCTCTATTGCTACGTGTGAAAACCTCCACCACTGTGCGAAATTACCGTGGATCAGATGGGAGCACATCCCCGGCGCTGGCTTTCAATAGGATATTTCACAGCTCTCTGCTTGCTGGGAAACATCCATTTCTGCTCTAGCCTGTGCTGACCTGAAGAAATCACAGTTTTCGTGGCCTCCTGATGCAGAGCTTGGGCCCTGTAATCAAAGACGCAGCCCCTTGGATGTTTAGGTTGAAAGGGCAATAATTTGGGGTTCCCTATGCCCCCACAGTAGGCTGTTTTGTCTGAGCAGTTTTCACATTATAGCTGGATGCATTTTTCTCCAAGATGCTGCTTATCTGCTGCTCTCCTTCCCTCCAAATATTTCAAAAAAAGTTGTTCCCTGAGAGGTTGATGAGGCCCTGGCACAGGTTGCCAGTGGAACTGTGGCTTCCCCATCCCTGGAAATGTCCAAGGCCGTGTTGGATGGGGCTTGGAGCAACCTGGGACTGTGGAAGGTGTCCCTGCCCATGGCAGGGCATTGGAACAAGATGGCCTTTAAGGTCCCTTCCAACCCAACTCATTCTAGGATTTTAAGAACTCTGCAGTGCCTGTTTTGTTTTTTTTTTTCTCTTGCGTATGTAGGAACTACACAGGTTCTCTTCTCTTGCATATATGGGATTACACAGGTTCTGATTTCCCTGATTTATCCACATAAATAAATACATGTAGATCCCAATCCTCAACCCCATCAATGCACCCACCAGGGTGTTATGTTTCCTCTCTGGTTTGCCTTAGTAGAACAATAGAATATCCTAAGCTGGAAGGGACCCATTGAATCCAACTTCTGTCCTTGCACAGGACACCCCAAGCAATGGTTGGGCTCTTCTTTGACATGGAAACCAGTGGTTTGCCATGGGAGGGATGTCAGTCTTTCAGTGTTTGCTGAGGATGGAATTATAGAATCACAGAATAGTTTGGGTTGGAAGGACCTGAAAACCCATCTCGTTCCACCCCCCTGCCATGGGAAGGGACACCTTCCACAGACCTGTCCAAACCTGGCCTGGAGCACCTCCAGGCATGAGGAGTCCACACCATCTCTGGGTATCTCTGAGGGCTCCTTCATCACTCCTCACTCCTGAACGGGGCAAAGTGTCATCTGCAGTCTCCCAGGATATTTCAGACTCCGTCGCTTTAGTGCCCTGTGGTGCTTTTCCGACGTTCCAGGCCAGCGTTTGCTGCTGGGGCGATCTCCCGAGCCATGGATTTCCCCGTGCACCGTGACTCACTGTAGCACACTAATCACACCCCGCCCATTCCGTGATCTCCCCAGCTCCTGCGCAGGAATTGCCATTCCCACTTAGACCACCAGCTCATCAAACCCTCCTTCCTGCCTCGGGCGATGGCCAAAACCGAAGGAGGCTCCCGAGGTTGCCTCCGTCGCGCTCCAAAGTGACTGCACAGCTCTGGGTGTGTGTGGGGGGAAAAGCTCTCCCCCGGCTGCTGCCCAAGATCCACTTATGCGCTGGAGCATGAGATTTGATTACCTTTATTACAGGATCTTCGCATGCAGAGCTGCAAATGTTCGTGGTCATGCAATTATCCAGTCACAGCAGTTGACTCGGTGACCTTCTTTAGCAGTGAAGTCCATAAATTGGCTTTACACAGCGGAGGGACCTCTGAATTCCTGCTCCTCCACTGAACTTCATCTTCACCTAAGTGACATCCAGTGACTTGTATTATATAGGGCAGGGGAAAATGGAAAGAGAGTTTCAGGCCTGTGGTTTCCTTCTCTTTTTTTTTTTTTTTTCATTTGAATATCCTCCAAGTCTTCTGTTGTCTTTACAAAACATTTTTGGATTTTTGACTGCTTTCTTTCCTCCATCAACATAAACTCGTGCAGCTGCTCGGGATGTTCTGACAACCTGGAGCACAGGTGAAGACCACCCATGAAATGTCCAACATGCCCTTTGGCTTCTCTGGGCAAAGATCTCAGGTATATTTAGGAAAATACATAAATAATCATGGAATCCCACAATGGTTTGGGCTGGAAGAGACACTAAAAATCACCCAGTTCCACCCCCTGCCACAGGCAGGGACACCTTCCACAGTCCCAGGTTGCTCCAAGCCACATCCAAGATGGCCTTGGACATTTCCAGGGATGGGGAAGCCACAGCTCCACTGGCACCCTGTGCCAGAGCCTCACCATCCCCACGGGCAACAGTTCCTTCTTGATATTCTAAGGTATTCCTCCCAGGGAACAATTCCTTCTTGATATGCCACCCATCCCTGCCCTCTGGCAGTGGAAGCCCTTCCCTGTGTCCTGTCCCTCCATCCCTTGTCCCAAGACCCTCTCCAGCTTCTCCAGAAGTCCCATTCTCCTCCCAACCTCTTCTTGTGCTTGGGATTGCCCAGACCAAAGTGTAGCACCTTGCAGCTGGCCTCGTTGAACTTGTTGAGGTTCACATGGAGCCACTTCTCCAGCCTGTCCTGGTGCCTCTGGATGGCAAAAGGCAGGGAAAGTCATTTCAACAGTTGACACCGTCTGTGACCCAGCAGAAAAGTGCAGATGATCTGATCTGATCTTCAAATTTCAGGGGAAATTGAGAGATAAGAAGAAACTCAGGGATTCCAGGTACAGTTTGGCCAGAGCTCACACTTCTCAGTGAAAACGCACCAGGTATCACAAGAAACAGGGGGAACAGCTATTCAGGGAGAAGAAAAAAAATGTTACTTTCAGGGAAAACAATGCCACAAAATAGCATTTAGCATCTCTTCCAGCACATGCTGCCGCAGCCTTGAGTGCAAGGAGCCGTAAAAGTGACTAAAGCAAGAGTCTCTGGAGCGGATTGCTCAAGTGAAAGGAAGCTGGGATGAAATGCCAGCCAGCCCCGTCAGTCCCTCACCCAGCACTGCTCAGAAATGCCTGATGCTTTCTGACTGGATACCCAGGCCTGGAGTAATTACTCAGTTCCAGCATTTTCACTTTTAAAGCGAAAAAGAGGCTTCTTATCTTTGCATGAGTTACAATTTTGCCTGATATTTTATGAGCTGACACTGCTGGTGAAGGTCTTTGCTTCTGGTTTGCTCCTCTCCTGGTCCTTGTGGCCACGTGGCTTCTGCCCTACTCCGTCCTACTGGAATTAAAATCCCTGAGGCTGTGGCTACAGCTGGGAAAGAAACTATTTTGGGGCACAGATAGTCACCCCTACTGCTGAACTGCTTGTTTCAGCTCAGCTGGAACATTGGCTGAATGACCTGGGAAGGTCAGGAGTTGACAAGGACAAGGAACAGCTCCCAATTCTCATCTGGAGGGATCATCCTGTTTTGAGGACTGAGAAAGTTTAATAGCAGATCCAGCCCAGCTGGCCACTGTGTCTTGGCTTTGGGGCATGCACGAGACCATGTGTAAATTGTAGATCCCTTAAGAGATTTATAAATCTCAGGAGGGAATATGGGTGCTCTGAGGTGCTCTGGTTTTGCACAGTAATTATGAATGGGGTCATTAACCACATTTAGGAACTGCAGGCCTGAATCCACTCTCCAGGGCAATATCAGGAGCTGGGTGCCTGACTGCTGGGTGAGCCAAGTCAAGCTCAAGGCCAAAATGCTGGAAGAGCCTTTCCAAGGATTCTGGAAGGGCTGTTTGGCCACGGGTTGGGCCGGCAGTTGCCCCAAGACCTGTGGGGTGTGACTCTTCCAGTGACACCCAGACCAGCCCAGGTGGTGTCCCTGGATTGTCTCTAAATCCTCTTGGCCATACAGGCCCTGCACCAATTGCCTTCATTCCTCCATCCATTTTTCCCCTCTTCAAGTCACAGCTCCAGCACCTCACCAGCCCTTTCCTGTGTCAAATCCTGGGATCCTGATGAAGCCACCACATGCCCTTGGCCAATGTAGCCATTCCTTTCCTGGGCTCTGCTCATGTTCTGCTCCTGGAACTCCCCCTGCCTGCATCCCCCCCACCCTTGTGGCCATCCCACTTCCCTCTCCCACATCGGCCTTGTGCCTCCCAAGGACCTTTCCTGCTCTCTCCCAGCCCTTGCAGCACCATGGATGCTGGGAATTGTAGGACTGCCCTCCAAAACCTTGGGATTCCAAACACCAGGGGAATCTGCCCACATTCCAGCTGAAAAGCGGAACAGTTTTTTGGGGAAATAGCCTCAGTTTGCCTCTTTTTCAGCTCTCCATGCAGCCCACGAGTCCTTGCCTCCTACCAGACTATTCTTTCCCGAGGGGAATCGCAGTCACCAGCCTCCATGATACTCTAAAACCTGGCATTTCTAAGCCATTTCCTATTTCTCCATCCCAGCCACCTCCCCCACACTCTTTCCTCCTCTAATATCCAAGGAGCCACGGCTTAGGAGCCCCAGCTTAGCATCACCTCCTCTAATAGCATAAGCCCTGGATGAATCCCCTTGATTTTAGGGCACAGGGCATTACTGGAATTCCTTGCACTGTTCCAGTGCTTGAGTCTTTTCTGTTATTGCTGGATATTCAGTTCATGCTAAAATGGGTTCTTACTGGGATTTTAGAGTCAGCATTTGTTTTTAGAAAAGAAAATGGGTGCAACAGAGGGGTTTATATCATGCATTATATCATACATCCTCAGGAGGCAAAAACTGGCAAGTTAAAGTCATCATGATAAAAAGTTCCCATAAAAAAAACAATAAATCAATTTTTACTTGTTTGGAGGAAATTTTCCCAGTATTGGTCAGCTTGATCCTCCTTCCTTACCTGCCAAAAAATCAAAACAGCTTTAAGACTATCCCTTTATTTGTGTTTGATGCTTTCTTTGGGTCTAGGTTAAAGGTCACAGCTTGGCCAGAGGTGGCAGGGAGGACAAACAATGGAGATGTAGAGCTGACAGGCATGTGGGGGTGGAAAATCCTGGAAGCGCTGGATATGCTGGCCCTGATTTTATTTGGGTTTTGTCAGGCTAATTAGAAAGTGCTGCACACTCATGCATTGGCAGATCCTAAACATCGTGGTGTTGGCTGGCTGGGTATACACAGATGGGATTGGAGGGAGGGGAGTGCTTTGGGATATCCTGGAGAGATGGAAAAGGGAGGCAGGATTGGGGATTTTCTTTGGCCGTGCAGCACAGGCCACTTCCCTTTGTCCACGATGGCGTAAATTCCTCACTCCTGGAAAGGAGATGAGCAAACTGGGGGCACACAAGGGAAGGAAAGCAGATGAGGGCTCCATAAGAAGTGCTTTGGAGTGGGGGCATAGCAGTGGTCCCAGCAGGAAGCCATTTATTCTCGGGATGCTCACAAAGGGGCTTTGCCCAAGACATGTTTAAGCAGCTTATGGCCATTAGACAAATGTTTAATCTGCAGGAAAGTGGGCCACCAGGCAGGCAGGTGCTGGGATGCTTTTAGAGCCACAGAGCAGCTGGGTCTGGGAGAGAGAGCAGCGGAGGGGATGCTGGGGACAGGGAACCAGAGCAGTGCCGGGTTTGCACCTCAGGGCTGGGCAAGGCAGGTGTGGCCACCAAAAATGCCAGAAGGGCTCCTGTGGGAAGGTGAAAGGAGCCCCTGAGTGCGGCTGGGATGGGCAAGGAGACCCCAGGAAGACAGTCCCAAGTCTAGTGGCACCTCTCCCGCCTTGTGCGTGACCTGCAGGACCTGAGGCAGCCCGGTGGAAGGTGGTTCAGCTAAAACTCTCCAGATGCGCAGCCCCAGCCTCACAGAGGCTGCCACCTCCTGAAAGGCACGGAAAGCCAGCCGGGAAATCAGCTCCTTCCCAGATCTGATCCCTAAATAAAGCCGTGGGTCGGCCTGCGGGGGGCACGAGCGGAGCGGGAATAAAACTTCAGCTCTTCCGAGCTGGCATCCCTCGGGTGCCCAGGCAGGTGCCGTCATTTTGCAGTTATCCAAGAGATGGCAGCCTTCCCTAAATCTTCTGCCGGCCTCTCACCGCGAGGCACACGGAGCCCCGACACGGCGATGGGATGTGGGGGCTCTCAAGCTTGCAGAAAGCTGCTATAAGCCGCCTTTCCAGCCGGGATTTCTCCGGGTCCTGCCTGCAGCAGTGATGGTGGAGAAGGGATCTGGGTGTTCTCTTGCTTGTCACATCACCCAAAGCTGCCTTCTTGCCGGCAGCCTGAGCTGTTCCTGTGGCACTCCTCGCCATCCGTGGTGCCTGGAACAGCTTCTGTGGGAAGGGAACTCCAGGAGGGAGTGTAGGACCAGTAATGCAATGGCCAGGGCTCTCAGCTGCCTGTGATCTCTATTCCCAAATGGTTCTTCCCTGCAGAAGGACACGATGAGATTGGTGGGATGAGCTCTACCTCCCGGTGCCTTTGCTGTGTGGCTCTGTGGTCTCCCACCCACAAAATTCCAGTGTGTTC
>VWZN01000429.1:21045-33564 GCA_013396955.1 Regulus satrapa | reverse complement strand
CAAACAAACAAAAAAACCCCAAAAACCCCCCCACAGAGTCACAGAGTGTCTGGGTTGGAAAAGTCATTAAAAACCTTCTCAGTCACCCTCTGCCATGGGCAGGGACACCTTCCACTGTCCCAGGCTGCTCCAAGCCCCATCCAGCCAGGCCCTGGACACTTCCAGCGATCCAAGGGCAGCCACAGCTTCTCTGGGCACCCTGTGCCAGGGCTTCCCCACTCTCCCAAGATTCCCACCTTTTTCCTCATAGATTTTACTCTGCCTCAGTGTTTTTTTGCGGGAGCTTCTCAGGATTGGAAGTGAGGTCCCCTTTATGCACCCGTCTCATTCATCTCTGTTCTCCAGACCTTGGAAGTGGAAGAGATGGGAACAGAAATATAAACCCCATTCTTTTCCAAGCATCCCTTTTATTAGTTTGCCCTTCTCTCCACTTTATATTTGCAGCCTGTGGAAAACTACAGATACAAACCAACACACTCATCTCTGTTCCCCCACCACTGTTTCCCTGAGCCCACCAGTCCCAGAGAAAGAATTCACACAGCCCATCCCTGGCTCTGTTCCTGTGCCCTTGGACACTCTGGAGGTGTCTATTCCAGTCCATTAAACAGTGCCAGGGCCTGTTTGCTGGGCCTGAGGCCAGCTGGCATTATCTGGCCATGTCCAGACTGTCACTGGTGTGTGAGCATCCCCCCATCCCTCCACCATCCTTGTTCCTTACTGGTGAACACCTTTGCTGCTGTCCCTACCTGACACCTGCACCAACTCAGACCTTCAACAGGCTCTCTTCATCCCTGTTCCTCCCAACCCCCATCAAAGCTGAAATTGTCACTATCTGCAGTGTATTCTCTGGTTTTCTCAGATAAAACTGTAGTGATACATTATTTTTTTTTTAAATTTGAGTTTTTTAATCCGTTCCCTTTGCTGTGCATTACGACTGAGCAAAGCATGATTTTCTTCCTCTCAAAGAGAGACAGGGGAGCCCCTTTCCTCTGGGCTTAGGATAACTTGGAGGAGCCATTGGGGGTGACACTGGAATCCCCAGCTGAGGACATTGATGGGAATGGAAGGAAAATTTGCCTTAAAAATCTGCAAAAGACAATTCCCTGAGCCACGGGGAGCTCTTCTCCAGGACACCCACCCAGTCTCCCCCCAGGAGCAAGGTGTAGTGGCCAACTCCAAAACAGAGCACAGTGACACATAAAGGGACAAAACTAAAATCTTCCTGGGGACAAAGACTTAATTATTGGTGACAATTTTCAGATTCAGAAGCCAGAGTGCAATTTTTTAGGCTGCGCTAGGCCTGGCTGTATCCAGTCTGTTGTCTGAGATTGTCCTCTCCCCTCCTGCTTCACCTTCCTGCAGCTCAGTCCCAAGGATCCTGTGCCTTCCAAATGTTCCTGCACCACCACACGGAGCTGCTCACACAGCCAGGATAATTTCTGCCAAATTATTGGCAGTTCAGGGGGTGAGAATTGGGGTCTCTGCTCTGGAGCCAGGCTGGGAGAGCTGGGGGGGCTCACCTGGAGAAGAGAAGGATCCAGGGAGAGCTCAGAGCCCCTTCCAGAGCCTGAAGGGGCTCCAGGAGAGCTGGAGAGGGACTGGGGACAAGGGATGGAGGGACAGGACACAGGGAATGGCTTCAAATGGCAGCATTTGCATTTGACCACATCGTGTCCATGAACAAGGACCTCTCTGGCAAGACTGACCAGATTTTTCCTGGTCTTCTGCACTCAACTTTTTAGAAGACAATGAACCACACAGCACATTTNAGGAAAAAAGAAAACAAAGAAACAAAGTTTCTTCCATACAAGAAGAAACCACTGCAAACATCACTTTCCATCCTCCTCTCTACTTCCTTTTCCTGTGTGTCAGGCAGCAGTGCATCCTCCCACAGTCCTCAGTGTGCTCCTCCCTCTCTCCTTTGCCACAGGTCCTGGAGCAATGCCCTCTGCAGCTCCTTTTTGGCTGGCTCTTGGCTGTGGAAAGAAGGAAAGATCTGCGTCTACATTGTCTAATTCCTGGTGGTCACCAGCATAGTCCAGTGATGGGACCCAGTTCCCATGGATACCCACAGGTGTTGGATGTCTAAATTTAGGATGGGGTGATTTTGGAGCTGAACTCTACTCCAAAAGTCTTTAGA
Source organism: Regulus satrapa (assembly GCA_013396955.1). Classification (NCBI taxonomy): domain Eukaryota; kingdom Metazoa; phylum Chordata; class Aves; order Passeriformes; family Regulidae; genus Regulus; species Regulus satrapa. The sequence goes on along the minus strand of VWZN01000429.1, from coordinate 31,424 downwards.
ACATAATTCTCTATGCAAGACCCACCCTTTATTATCTGGAAAACATTTTTTTTTCCCAGACAATCCCAGAGTGGTTTGGGTTGGAATGGATCTGGATCCAGTTCCAACTCCTTGCCAAGGATACATCCCACCATCCCAGGCTACTCCAAGCCCCCTCCAACCTGGCCTTGGACCCTTCCTGGAACACTTTCACCTTAATTCCTTTATGCTTCAGTCTTATCTCTCCACACAATTTCCCACCTTACCTGGGGTGGCCATCAAGGCCATTAGGAAAACAGCGAAGACAACGTAGATGACCCTCATGGCTGGATATCCACCAGGATCACAGCAGCTCCGGGATGCAGCTTTGCAGGGAGAACTCGCTAAGAACAAAGCTGGAGACCCTGGTATTTATAGACATTTCCTGACAGAGAGGACAGCGTTAAGGGGAGCGTGACTTTGCTGGTCCGAGGACTCATTGTTTGCTGCTTAATGGGACCTTGTGTCACTCCAACCCAGTGGCCATCTGACAACGAGACATCCACTCTGTGCCCACGGGGCTCTTTGAAGGGCTCTCGTGTGCCCCGTGCTGGTGTCCCTCCCATGAGAGCTGGGCTCCTCTCCCTGCCTGGCTGCCAAAATTTTGAGCACAGAAAATTGCGACCGTCCCCCTGTTCAGGGGACTTGGGGCTGGCTTGTAGGAATGGTTGGGGTGATCACTGTTAAAGCAATGAATTTGAGAGCACTTTTTGTGCCTTTTCAAAGCAGAGGCCTGAGAGGACTGGGCCAATCCCACCCTGGGCATTCCCAGCTGCCTGTCAAGATCCAGACCCTCTACCAGAGCCCCAAATCCTGTGGCAATGGACGTGCATGTTGTTATCAAGTTGAAATCTTTCCTATCAAAAGAACCCTCTGGCTGCCTGAAGATAAATTTTACCCATAAATTACCAGAACACAGGAAAAATGCCAAGGCTAGAGATGGCCAGAGTGGCTCAGGGCTCTAGTGCCCTCCCGAAGTGTCCTTCACCACAAACTGGGGAGAGTCATGGAACCACAGAATGGTTTGGCTTGGGAGGGACCTTAAAGCTCATCTGTTTCCAAGACCCTGCCATAGGCAGGGACAGGGTAGGGACACTTTTCACTAGAGGAGGTTACTGGCAGAAGAAACAGAAATCCTGGCATTTACATTTATATCAGACCATGACTGATGTGTTCCTTCCCACATTTCCCTCTCCCTTACGGAGAAACAAACAAACAAAAAAATATTCCTTCAGCACCTCCAGTCCAAGAAGAGGCCGAACCCAAGCAGAGACACTGCAGGCTGTGTTCCTGGCAAAGAATGGGTGCTTGAGCCTGAACAATGCTGGCACTGCACGGTGCTGTTCCCTCTGGAATGGCCTGACAGCAGCCTGGGGCTGCCTGCCCTGGGGAGCAACAACTGGAAAAGCTCTTGCTCCGAGTGTGTCCACGTGAGGGGACTGGGAGCAAGGGGTTCCCTTCCACGTCCAGCTGGATATCACAGCTCTAAGGTGCTGAACAGATCCCAGGAATTTCCAATTTGAGATTCTTCTCTCTCTTTGCACTGAATGCACCCATTGCATTGCCAGGTAAAAGCAGGAGCGAAGTAGAGAAGATAGACGGAGGATTAAACTGCCCCAAACGTTCCCAATGCACCCTTTCAGCTGTCCTTTCTCTAGATGGGAAATGATCCCTCAGTCCCTCTGGCTCTTCTGGTCCCTGACTCCTCCACAAATTCCCATTTCCTTCCGGGTGCCACTGGGTAAGGCTGAGCCCATCAGCGACAGTGGCAGCACCCCTGGGATAGCAGAGGAAAGGAAAGAGGAGGAAAAGTGTAAAACAGCAGCCAAAGAGAGGAGTGAGAGAATGTGTGAGAATATGCTCCAGTGCAGAAGGAGGAGCAGGAGCTGCTCCAGGCACCAAAGCTGAGATTCCCAGCCCCGGGTGCAGGCCAGGGAGAGGCAGCTGGGTCCCTGCAGCCCGTGGGGGCTCAGAGGGGTGCAGAAAACCCCTCTCCCTGGAGACCCCACACTGCAGCAGGGGATGCCTGAAGGAGATTTCTTTCCTCATTTCCCTCCCCTGGCTTTGATTTTCAATAAATTATATTAATTCCTAAGTGGAGTCTGCTTATCCCAAGGTGGCAATTGCTGAGGGATCTCCCCCTGTCCAGTCCATTGCACGGGATCTGTGAGGGCCTTGTTTCTGTTCTGTTTCCCACTTGGTGAGCTTTTCATGGAAAGAGGGCTGTCTTGTGCTTGGGAGGAGACATTGCTGAGCCACAGACATTTTGGAAGACATCTGCAGATAACCTGTGACCTGAAAAGCAGCAAGGAGCTAAGAGAGTCTCTCCTGTCTCCAGACAGCTGTGTTAAGGGCCATGGAGAAATCAAGAGGAAAAATAGCACCTTATTCCCAAATCCCCACCCTGTCACGCCACTGGCAGTCCTTCAGCTCGTTGTCAGTGGATGTTCAGCCTTTTTTGGTGCTGCTGAACCTTTGGGCTGGGTCTGGGAACATTTTTGCATGCAGGGACCGTGGGGACACCAGTAACCACACCACACACACCAGAGTTACATCTCCTTTTTTTTTTTCTTTGTTTTTATTTTTTAAGAGAAGGGGATGACAGTGGGCTCAGACAGTTGGGAATCTGCTCCCAAAGCCACCATGGTGCCTCCTCTTCCCAGGTGTTCCCTTTTCAGCTCCTATTTCCCCTTCCAGCTGGTTGGGATGCAGCACGAGTACTTGCAGTCGGCTGAGGTGTATTTCAAATCCATCACCTGGCACTTTGGGGAGCAGTACCCCACAGGAGCACAGGTCTNTCCCAATTTCCCCATCTCTGTTCCCCATTTCCTCTTTTCCCCCATCTCTGTTCCCATTTTCCCAATTTCCCCTTCTCTGTTCCCCATTTCCCCACCTCCCATCCCCTCCCGGTCTCAGTGGGCAGCAGGATCAGACCCTGTCCACAGGGATGTCCTGCTCCATCCCCTCACATCCCCAAGCTCCTCTCCAAGCCCAGCCTCAAGATGGGAAGGGACCTGGAAGGTCACAAGTCTTAACACCTCCTTGTGCACCTCCCTCCCCTCATCTTTGGAAAAGATGCTCCCAAGGGAAGCAGATCCATTTCCCTCCTGAGAGATGCCCCAGAAGCAAAGTTGCTGAAGGTGTTCCCCTGTGCCCATAGGTGTTTCCTTCCCTTGTACCTCTCCTGAAAGGATCAGTGTTCTCAGAGCAAAGCAGCAAGAGCCGCAGCAGGGATGCTGCAAAGATCTTAAAATTGGTCCCACAGCAGCCCGACACCAAATATTCACCATTAAAAGGTTAAAAGTGGGTCAAGAGAAAGACATGCCCCAGGTGGGTGAGAATTTCCATCTGAGGGGGGTTTCTAATACCCCTTTGGGTATTATTAATCTCCCTTTGGGAGATCTCAGCCCAAAATTCCCTCTTGACTCCTGGAGAAGGACCAGAGAGCTTTAGAGTCTGAGAAAAAGGGAATAGCAGCAGCAGTTGTGTCACATCAATAAACCAAACATTGGATCATGGAATGGTTTGGGTTGGAAGGGACCTTTGAGATCACCTTGTTTCATCCCCTGCCATGGGCAGGGACACCTTCCACCATCCCAGGCTGCTCCAAGCCCTGTCCAGCCTGGCCTTGGACACTGCCAGGGATCCAGGGGCAGCCACAGCTGCTCTGGGCGCCCTGTGCCAGGGCCTGCCCACCCTCACAGGGAAGAATTTCTTCCTCATATCCAAACTAAATCCACCCTCCTTCAGCTTAAGCCATTAAACACATCCAGGAGCTTTGACAGAGACACTGAGCTTCCTGAAAAGCCCCCCCAGCACAATTAAATTCTCCAAATCCCTGGGACAAAGGGCCACATCCCGACTCTTGTTTGGAATTGTCAATCCTGGGCTCAACCCTAAACTGGACACTGACATTTTAACCTCAATTATTCCTATACAAATCTCCCTGAGGTAGCTCTCATTTCATTGTCCCTTGAAAGAAGTTATTCAAGTACCTGCCCAGGTTATAGCAGCCCCCTCAGAGGGTAAGAACTGAGCTGAAGTTATTTTAAAAGAATCCCAGCCAGCATAAAACTCTTCCCCACCCCATTTCCCATCTTACCTGGAGTGGCCAGGGAGAAGAGCAGGAACAGAGCGAAGACAACGTAGAGGAACTTCATGGCTGGAGTTGAGCTGGGATCTCAGCGAGGCTGGAGAGAGGAGAGCCGGAGAGCTCGGAGGGAGGAGGCGATGTACAGGCAGGCTGCAGCTGCTGGGTTTTTATAGAGAATTTCCCTGCGGAGCAGAGGATGCTGGGGACACGCGGGAATTCGTCCAAGTCGCGCTGCTTGGGGCCGGGCGTGCAGTGATGGCACAAGAATTCCCCAATCGTGCTGGCAGGCACCTCCTGTCTGCCCCTATCACCATCAGATAAGATCCCAGCAGTGCTGGGCACACAAAGGAAGGGGGGATGTCGACGTCTGGCTCCTCAGGACGGGGCTGTGGGTCAGAGGGACCCGATGGAGATCAGCGGGTGCAGCGAGGAGGGGAGAACGAGATCGGTATCACAGGATCCCAGGCCTCTCCCAACCCCTGGCAGGGATGCAGAGGGATGCAACAGGGCCACGATGCACTGATAACTCTCCCTGCATTGTCCAGGCTGTTCACCACGTGGGACTGATGGCCTGGAAAGGATCCCTGCTCCCACCTCTGCAAAACCTCCCTGATGAACACAGTGAATGTTCGGGGAGGTGTCTTTGGTTGTCCCCTCTGATGGAGGGATGGGTGGGAGCTCAGGGAGCCTGGAGGACACATTTGGATCATCACCTCATCCCCACAGACCCTCCAGACAGTCCTGGGCTTTCAAACAAGAGCCAGACTCTGCGAGGGAACTTTTCCAGCCCCAGCTCACTGGGCTGTTTAATAACTTTAATAACTTGATAAACAGCCAGGAAGAGAAAGAGGCTGAAGGGACAAGAAGCTGCTTCAGAATTACTCAACATCATCAAAAAACCCCGAATCCTCGGAGTGCAGCAGATGGATCTTGCAACACGACAGGGCAGCAAAATGACAAATGCTGAATCAGTGAGAACTTGGAAAAATCTATCATCTCTGTAAAAATGGGAGGAGGGCTCTGAATTACCTAAAGCCAGTTAGGAAGGAGCTTTGGGCAGCCTGCATCACCCTGTGGGGTGTGCACTGCTCGTCTCCCCATCCCTGATGGCCTTTGGTAGGGAAAGAAGAGGTTAAGGAAAGGTGACAGAGCTGAGGACTTGTTTTTGGGTTTTTTTGCAAAATTAAATATACTGGAACTTGTCAGCTCAGGGTAGAAACTTAATGAAGGTGTGTCACAATCTGCAAACATTTTAGAGGCCTAAACAGGACAGAACTACAGTTCTGCAGTTTTCCTAACCCAAGGAATAGGTGGGGTATGAAGGTAAGTACTGTATGTATGTCGTAAAAGTAAAAAAGGAAAAGTTCTCTTTCACGCTGAGATTAGCTGAAAAGTGGAACTTGAACAAGAAATGCAAGTTAAAATGCACTGAAAGGACAAATGTATTGAAAAAGCAATTCATAAATTAATGAACCAGGTGCAATTTTAAAATTTCAGTGCAAAATCTCCTTGGGGAATTTGCCAAAGTTCATATCACTGACTTCTCATCCTGGCCACCAATAGATCCCCTTTCCTGGATTTGAGGGCTGCCAGCTTTTCCATGTCTTCTCTTTCCTGATCATAACCATTCCATTTGATTCTTTTCTTTTTTCTTTTCTTTTCTTTTCTTTTCTTTTCTTTTCTTTTCTTTTCTTTTNTTTTTTTTTTTTTTCTGGCATGTCACATATTAACCACAGAATTGCAGAATAATTTAGGTGGGAAAAGACCTCAAAGATCATGTCCCAGTGTTCCCTCAGCACGGCCAAGGCCACCCCTGACCCATGTCCCCAAGTGCCACATCCACAAGGCTTTTAAAACCTTCCAGGGATGGGGACTCCAGCACAGCCCTGGGCAGCCAATGCCCGACCACACTTTGGGTGAAGGAATTTTTCCCAATATCAAATTTAACCTCCCCTGGAGCAACTTGAGGCCGTTCCCTCTTGTCCTGTCCCTGTTCCCTGGAGCAGAGCCTGACTCCCCTGGCTGTCCCCTCCTGTCAGGAGTTGTGCAGAGCCAGAAGGTCCCTCCCGAGCCTCCTTTGCTCCAGGCTGAGCCCCTTTCCCAGCTCCCTCAGCCTCTCCTGGTGCTCCAGCCCCTTCCCCAGCTCTGTTCCCTTGCCTGGACACGCTCCAGCCCCTCAAAGTTTTCTTTTGCCAGGAGGGTCCCAGAGCTCCCTGGACACTGGAAGTGCCCCAGCAGTGCCAGCACAGGGGACAGGCACTGCCCTGGCCCTGCTTGGTGACCTTGAGCCATTTTCTGAGCCCTCTGAGCCCCTTCCCTGCCCCCTGGAGCATGGAGCACACGACTGGATGGGTGCAATTCCAAGGGCTGTGCCGTGGGCACATCCTGTGTTTTCCAGGCTCAGCTTTTGTTTGCACTTGTAGGACAATTGGTGCTGCTTTCCCAACACCCTGGCTCGGCTCTTTGGTGCCTGCCTCTGATCTACTGCCACACAAATGATCCCTGCAGAACTGTCCCCAGCCAGAAACTCCTTGTTCTGTGTTCTCCAGCTCATTAGCCTTGTCTGTACACACAAGGTAGCTTCCACTATTACTTATGTTTTTTCATTAAAATTTTAGCATGAGGAGATCCACTGAGTTTCTAATCCTGTCCCCTAATGCTTTGCAGTGCTTTTCAACCTCTTATTTGTGAATTTCTGAACCATTCTTTCCAGACAATTATGGAAATTATTAGGTGGGATAGCAGTAGAATCACAAGAGACATCTGATCAGATGTGGCGTGGCAATTAATTTCCTTAGCTTCATTTACATATTTGTCTAGATCTCTTTTAATCAGCATCATGATAATTTCGGAAAGATTTCAGGAAAAACACCCAAAAAGAGCTTGGGCCAAATCAGTGATGAAAACCAGGCCAAGTGCAGGGTCCTGCCCGTGGGTTGGGGCAGTCCCCAGGATCAATCCAGGCTGGGGAAGAAGGGATAGAGCAGCCCTGGGAGAAGGACTTGGGGGGGCTGAGAGGGTGAGAGCTGGACATGACCCAGTCCTGGACTCCCCATGCCATGGGCTGATCCCCCAGCTGGAGCATCCAGGGAAGGGAATGGAGCTGTGGAAGGGGCTGGAGCACCAGGAGAGGCTGAGGGAGCTGGGAAAGGGGCTCAGCCTGGAGAAAAGGAGGCTCAGGAGGGACCTTCTGGCTCTGCACAACTCCTGACAGGAGGGGACAGCCAGGGGAGTCAGGCTCTGCTCCCAGGGAACAGGGGCAGGATGAGAGGAACCAGCCTCAAGCTGCAATAGGAGAGATTCAAATTGGATATTAGGGAAAGTTTCTTCACTGAAAAAGTGATCTGGCCGTGGCAGAGATTGCCCAGGGCTGTGCTGGAGTCGCCATCCTTGGAAGTGCCCCAAAGAGATGTGGATGTGACATGTGGGGATGTGGTGTAGTGATGAGTAGAGTGGTGCCAGGTTCACTGCACTCAAGGATCTCAGGGGTATTTTCCCACCTCAATGATTCTTTGATTCAGTTAGGAGGATGTGGACCTGTTGGACTGAGTATAGAGGAGAGCTGTGAAAGTGATCACAGAGCTGGAGCCCCTCTGCTCTGGAGCCAGGCTGGGAGAGCTGGAGGAGAGAAGGATCCAGGGAGAGCTCAGAGCCCCTTCCAGAGCCTGAAGGGGCTCCAGGAGAGCTGGAGAGGGACTGGGGACAAGGGATGGAGAGACAGGACAAGGGGCAATGTCCTAAAGCTGAAGAGGGAAGATTTAGATGGGATATTTGGTATAAATCCTTGTGAGGGTGGGGAGGCCCTGGAATAGAATTCCTAGAGAAGCTGTGGCTGCCCCTGGATCCCTGGAAGTGTCCAAGGCCAGGTTGGACAGGGCCTGGAGCACCCTGGGACAGTGGAAGTTGTCCCTGCCCGTGGCAGGGGGTGGGACAGGATGAGCTTTAAGATCCCTTCCCACCCGAAATGTTCTGGGATTCTGTTCCATGACTCTTTGATCCTCAGTGCCAGAGCAGTGGTCAGGGTTGGATGCTCCACAAAACCATTCCCCGTGGTGGATCTGATCCCCCATTGTGTCCATTCCTCACAGACAGTGCCCAGAGCTTATCAGGAGCCCTCCCAGGCCGAATTCCAGCTGTGGGCAGCCCCGGGCTGGCACGGCTGGAGCCGGATCTGGAGAGCAGGAACGGCCCCACGTGCCCGTGGAGCTGGGGCCTGGCTGCCAGGGGCCTTTGTGAGAGGGCCCAGCGGGTCAGGGTGACCCTGCACAGCCCGCAGAGCAAACAGCAGCCCTCTGGAGATGGCTTTGCCCAAGGCTCTCCTCTGGCCGGGCCGCTGGTGGCCGGAGTGCCTCTATAAAGCCTCTGCCCTCGGACACCTCGGACACGCTTTTCTCCCTGTGGGCCAAGATCCCCCCTGGCCTCCAGCCATGAGGGTGCTCTGCGTGGTCTTTGCTGCGCTCCTGCTCTTCTCCCTGGCCAGCCCAGGTAAGGCAGGAAGGTGTGGAGGTGGAGAAGCAGGGGCTGCCCCGTGTCCCAGGCAGTGCCTCAGGGTGAGGGGGGCGGTTCATCTCTGGGGCACCGGGGAGCAGCTCCCTGGTGATTTACACAGCCTGGCAGGCACGATGGCGCGGGCTGGGGTGAGGGCCCCACTGCAAATCCCGCCTCTCACCCTTGAGCAAAGGGGTCCAACATGAGGAGAGGGACGGTTTGTAAGTGCCCAGCTGTCCTCCAGCTCGGTGGGGCCATGAAATGCATCCTGTGCTAGGTGGGTCTAACCCCAGAGCATCAGCACCACGCTGGAACCAGCAAGGACGCAGCTCCTGGGGCTCTGCCCTCCTAGAGACCCACGATTTTCTCCACATAACCCTGCTCTGTCTCCTCCCACGGCAGGGCACGGGCAGCCCAAGGGCTTTTGTGACGGGTACTGCGCCCACGCGTGCGGCGAAACCGAGGAGTGGTCCTTCAACCCCTACTGCGAGGAGCTGCACTGCTGCATCCCCTCTCCCAAAAAGGGGAAATGACCAGAGCCCTCCAGCCCTGGAGCTCCCGGCGCTCCTTCCCTTCTCTGAAGTAAAGACGGGCAGATAAAAATGATTTCTGTGTGCTGTGGGGTTCATTCGCCTCATGGAGGGTGTGTGTGGGGAGGATGACAGCTGGGGAAAGGTTGGCAGCCAGAGCTCCCTGGAGAGTGGCCACGACACAGCCTGGACAGCCCCAAAAATGCCAGACACCAAAATGCCAGCCAGGAAAAGCTAAGGCTTTGGGATTTTCAAAGCAGAGAAGTGGCAGAGGCTGGGAGAGGCTCATTGCTCAACCCTCCTCTGCAGGTTGGGTCCCAGTTTATTTGTGGGGGGCACGGGACCCCCTTCAGCCCCATCCAGCCTCTGTGCCAGGGGTTCTTGGGCCCATGGAGAGGTAGGAACGGGACACAAACAACACCACCTTCCCTTGCCACCCCAAAATCCCATTCCTGGGGTGCCCATGGAGCAACCAATGCAGCCACTGAAGCTTTGGGGACACCCAAAGCGTCCAAGTGCCTTTCTCAGCAGATCATTCCATGGGGATCACCAAGACCAGGAGAGCAGAGGAGGATTTCCTCAGCATCCCCTACCCCATCCCCTGTGGGACAACCCAATCCATGTAATAACTAATCCAGGTATTCTGCAAGAGGGCTCACACAGTGCAGGGTGGCCCAGAACACCCCAAAACCACCCCAGCAATACCAGAGGCTATGATATTTGTGTCCTAAAGGGCCACAGGGCAGAAATCAGCTCTGTTTCTCTGAAATCTGCAGGAAATAAAGGAACTTTCCAGCTCCTGGAGCCTTGCAAACACAGAAAAGGGCTTTGCAGGGTTATTTGTAGGATTGGAAGGTGCTGCAAGAGAAGAGAGGGGGTACAGAGCTCTCCCTCTTGTGGGATGAGTCCCAATTCCTGCAGGAGGAAGGGCTGTGTCTCCTCAGCAGCATCCTTGGTGATCAGCTGAGATCTTGGCGCAGGGAGCCAGAGGTAAAAGTAATTTCTTCCTCGGAATTGTTTCTGTATTTCTCCAAATCTCCCATTTTCCAGGACACATGGGGCCTGCTGGTGCGTCTGAACGTGCAACTTGAGGAGCTCCAAGGGTTTTGTGGCCACCCTGGTCTGAATGAGTGTCCCTGGAAATTTTGGGGCAGATAGGCCCCTCCAAAAAAAAAAAGAATAACATTGGGTGGGGGGTGAAACAAAGACAAAAAAAAAAAAAAAAAAAAAAAAACAAAAAAAAACCAAAA